>PXNZ01000007.1:0-26125 GCA_003012085.1 Trichoderma brevicompactum
TTTTTTTTTTCTTTCCCTTCTGCTATTACTATTGTCCCGTGTCAGAGCGGCTTCACCCGCTCGGCTTGTAATTCAAGGCGCCGACCAAGGCCCACAAAATGCACCGCCAACAGATCCCGCCAAAAAAAAGGACATCCGAACAGCAAGAGGCGAACGACCGGTCCGGGCAGGGCATTGAAGATGCGGCTCTCGGAGACGAAACTTGAGATTATGACGTTTGGCCGTTTGGCCGTTTGGCCGTTTGGCCGTTTGGCCGTTTGGCCGTTTGGCCGTTTGGGTGATCTTCTGGGCGGCTGTCATTTCTAGGACGTGAATTTTTGTTAACATGGCGGATAGCCGGCGATAGAAAATAGAAGCATTCGAACGCCACCGCATCTGTAGGAATGGAGATGGAGATGGACATGCCAGTTGCTCCACGCATGTGTTTATACTTTCAAAATGACGTCGTCTACCGGTATAATCTCCTCTACCAATATCTTCATTGAAGGCTATTCTCCCACAAATATCACGCATTCTTGTATAACGCCTAATCGTGATGCGCCTATCGAACACATACTGGAATCACATACCATTACTTCGTATCTTAAACTCCAGCTTGAATCTATCAGGAATAGTGCATAAACGAGAGGGTCACTTTTGAAACTCAGGAAGCTTGTAAAGTTAAAACGAGATGCTGAATATGCATGAAGCTTTATGAAAGGATCGACATTGACCATATTCTCAATGAACTTGGCCAAAATGGTCACAACAGTGATCATGCTGATAAGAGCACAACTACTTGTAAATGCCATCATCTCAGACTTACTCCACATGAATAGGCAACTCGGCTACAACTTCATAATGTGCCAAGTCTCTGCCATGCCTCTGTGGGGTAAGTCAGATTCATATCGTCCCCTTCTTGCAGCAATTTGTCCGATAACGATAAAACGGAGTAGCACGGAGTAGCGTCACTACTACTACCTGGTACGGAGTAATGTAAGATAGATTAAGTTACCTGATGAGCGTCCCACTGAGTGATGATCCGGGGTAAGAGAGTCGTATCAGTAGTAAGCTAACCTGCTTGTTGCTCTCGCTGCGGTGGATCCTGATTGCCGACATCGTCTGATTTCCAACCTCACGGTCAACCTCCATTATATCATAAACCCGACATCACCGAGAGCGTTCTTAGCCTAATCTGAGTCTTCCTTCTCGCTTACTTCTCTTGATAGCATCCCGCTTTCAATCATGTCTCAATTCGGCCGTCCAGGCACCCATCTAATCCATCATTGGCCAGCCGAGCTCGTTTAAGCCTTTACACCCATTCCCCAGAGCCCCCGATGTGACGCTGCCCGCACGTCCACGGGACGAAGGAACAGGGATCCAAAGAAAGCTGAGAGTCAACCTCGCTTCCAGTTGAGAAAAACCCCCCGAAAATCTCCACCGCCAGACCTCTAGAGAGCCAATGTTCATTCGTCCGGTTATCAGAATGGCCCTGTTCGGCAGTTGAACCCTGCGCAAACGCGGGTCTTGGACAATATGCATTGAATGGGCCCTTTTCTCCCCGCATTCCTGCCATGGGGGCATCCGTGCGACGTTGAGGATTTTCCCACCGCTGCGAAGATCTTTTTTGGCCTTTCGGAAACTATTTTTTGCATAGATAAATCTTGGCTTTGGTAGCGAGATCAGAGTGGTCAATTGGCTTTCTGTGGCGTTGCTTGCTTCCAACGGGCACATCGTGAGCATCGCTCTCAGAATCCGTTCCTGGATCTGTTCACCAGGCTACTTTTTTTTTTCTTTTTTCTTGTGGAAGACATCGGTGTAAAATATTATCATCACATCTCAAAGATGGATTCCAAACTTGAAGAGGGAGCAACCGCGCAGCAAGTAGACATCGATGTCGGAGTCCTCAAAGATGTATGATGGCTTTTCGCCTCTCCCACCTCGTATAAGACATCAAACCAGCTAACTCAGTTCCCCAAGGAAGCTCCGCCGCCCCAGACGGGGCCCATGACAGAGGCAGAGAAGAAGCTTCTCTGGAAACAGGACCTCCGCATCATCCCCATCTCGGCGGGCATCTACTTCCTCTGCTTCCTCGACCGCTCCAACATCGGTAACGCAAAGGTCCTCAACGTGTCGCGACCTGCAGCAGACGGCCAACATGAGCAACAAGCAGTTCAACGTCGCCCTCATGGTCTTCCTCGTCGCCTACGCCATTTTCGAAGTCCCCAGCAACATCCTCCTTAAGAAGCTCAAGCCTAGTCGGTGGCTGGCCTTTCTGATGTTTTGCTGGGGCGTCATCACCATGTGCATGGGCGCCACGCATAACTTTGGCAGCGTGACGGGCGTGCGGTTCTTGCTTGGGGTGTTTGAAGCAGGACTGTTCCCAGGACTGGTCTATTACTTGACGTTTTGGTATAAGCACGATGAGCGTAGTGTGCGGTGAGTAGAGAGACGTGATCTTGTATACCTTTTCGTTTTGAGATGGCTGCTGATTCGTTCCTTGAAGAGTTGCCTTTATTCTCGCCTCTGCAACATTAGCAGGAGCTGTAAGTGAAGAGCTGCCTCGTTTATACATGAACCTTGTGTATCCTAATCATATCTGCAGTTTGGCGGCGCCATCGCTTACGGCATCGGACACATGAACCAAACAGCAGGCTTGGCCGGCTGGCGCTGGCTCTTCATCATCGAGGGCATCCCCTCCTGCCTGTCCGCGCTCCTCGTCTTCTTCTTCCTGCCCGACTATCCAGAAAGTGCCACCTGGCTGTCCGAATCGGAAAAGGATCTCGCGGTCCAGCGCCTCTTTTACGAGGGCAGCAAAGGCCACCATCCCAGCATGACATGGGAGGACGCCAAGGCCACGCTCACCGACTGGCGTCTATATGCTCACTACGCCATTTACTTTGCCGTCAGCCCGCCATTCGCCAGCCTCAGTCTATTTTCGCCGTCGATTACAAGTGGTCTCGGATATGTAGATTTGGAAGCACAGCTCATGACTGTACCCCCCTGGGCTGTTGCCTACGGTAGGCCTCCTGGAAACCCATGACACAAATACAAAACGCCGAGATTGCTAACAAAAGTCTGCCCAACAGTCTGCCAAGTCCTCGTCGCAGTGTCAGCAGACCGCTTCAACGCTCGCGGACTCCACGCCGCAGGCGCTGCCCTGGTTGGCGCCGTCGGCTTCATCATTTCTGCCGCCCTGCCAGCAACATCCTACAAAGCTCGTTACGGAGGCCTCATCCTCGCCACTGCGGGCTCATTTGCCTCTATTCCCCCGATGCTGGGCTGGCTCACCTCGAACGTCGTCAGCACCGCGTCCACGGGATTGGCCATTGCCATCAACGTGAGCATTGGTGGAGGGCTGGGGCAGATTCCCGGCGTGTGGATTTACAAAGCGGACGAGGCGAAGGAGGGCTATCCCACTGGCCACTGGACGAATGCGGGTTTTCTGCTCTTTGTAGTGGCTGTGTGTATCGGATTGAGGGTGTTTTATGGACGCAAGAACAAAGCCTTGACTGCTCATGGAGAGCGAGAAGGAGTGTCGGTGAGGCTCTACAAGCTCTGATTCCGGTTGGATCTCGTGATGGCAATCACCGGCATACAGTAATCATCCTGGGCTCTTGTCAAGTATGTAACTGTAAACTTGGCGAAAAAGAGACTCTGGAATGTAATTGAACTCGTAACCAAGTATCAGTGACCATGGTGAGCGTTTTCACGTTCCTGTATCCACTTTGCTTCACTATTTGAAACTCATTGTGCTCTCGTGTTGGCAGACGTTGCCACATCAAGTTGAATATGTAATCTATAGCAATACCACACGCGATTCGAAGAGTGTAGCAGAGATGCTCCTATTATTAAGTCCTACTCAATAGAAGCTATATAGATTCGTTCGGCCCAGCGCTATATTACGCTTTGGATGACGTGACTGAACAATAATATGCATGTGGTCATCATAATGCGACTTCATCAGAGACTATTTCTAGAGCAGAGTTGTTCTCTTAGCTTCCTCATTATATCCTACTATTTCGATATAAGCGTGATGTTCTACTTCCCTGCCAACATATCTAAATCGCCCTTGGAATTGTGACTTGTAAGTTATTGCCAGATAAGTTGTAGCTATGCCTATAAGGAATCGTACCAGCTCTCTCGTTATTATTCAATTCACTCAATCGGGTATCAAAAATAGGGATGCGTAAATGGTCAGCATACAAAGAGTATAATAATCACATATAGGTAGTTTTACGCTCCCTTTACAGTATGGCTCAATTGCTTCATTCTATGCACCTATTACTTTTAAGGTTCCTGTTTTTTTCTGATAACCGCCTGTACCTTTTTACTAGATCCTATCTCCATTGTGAAAGGACATCTCAGCTCAACAGTAAATGTGGCACCCCTGGAAAACATAAGCAATGGGCAGGAGATGTCCACATGTGCTTGAGTGGGCATTAGACCAGCCACGCTGGTATCAAAATGTTCGATTCCGCCTATAGCAAGTAATTCTTCAATTGGGCCACCGGCTGAGAAGCTCCGGAGCGGATGGGCCTTGCAGCACACCACCATCTCGTGGTATGTTCGCCAGCTTCTACGGGGAACCAGTCCCGCCTGTCTGCATCAATCCCAGAATTGATGCTCCTTGTAGATCAGCTGTGGCGAATGATAGCATAGACTCCCACATCAGCGCGAGAGAGTTGGGTCAGCTTCTGGACATATCTTTCTATATCCAACAGCGTGTCTCAGCCTCTCCTGGATTAGTCCATTTCGACTTTGAGATGGTGGTCGGCTTGGCTCCGACATTGTGGGTATGGAGGCTGGCGCATCACGAACCCTCTACTTTGAGCTCTAGCATGGTAATTGTCCCGTCTCTCTGGAAGGCGATGACGTGGGATTATTCCCAAGGGCAGTCTATACCACAATGCTGAGTGATGTCATAATACCAGTTGGTCGAACTGCATAGGCTAGATGTCTGACATCAAAGTTCTGCTACTCCAGTCAAGGCTATGCTTATACGGCTACTATTCAAAAGGTACAAAGCCTCGTTTGCTTAGATCAATCTGGGAGATGCAGGGCCAGCTATTTTGTCTATTATGAGTCATCTTTATGGATCCAATAGTAGTTAGCCAGAGTATAAGGGGCTGAGACTGTGTAACATCATCGAGCCGAGCGCCAGAAGGGCCATTCAATAAAGATGAGGACGGAATGAAAAGGGCATATAGAGTTAATATAGGGGGCCGGGGGGGCCTCTGGCATCCACAATGCCTACATATAAGGTACCAAAGCTTAGTAGTGAATACGTGTATATGACGGCTAGACTTGGGAGGCCCGCTGTGACGCACGGCGACTGGCTCTAGCACATAGCTTAAATGCTGGCTGAATTGACAAGGCACAATGCCAAAGCAATGTTCTTATTTAAGAGATGGTTTTTTGTTTGTCTCTGTTGTTTGCTTTGTTTGCGTATCAGCTCGCTTCTTTGGTCGATGGGCAAGCTGTGCCATGATGCATACGTAACGTAAGTGCCCGCGTAGGTGAGAGGAGGATCGACAGGTGTGCATACCCGAAGCCAAGGAAGCTTGATCGAGTGGGTGTCCAATTTCAAAGGAACGCGCAGTCGGCGCCATAACCAGCAACTACATATGTGCATACAGCTTCTGTTGATCTCCGTCTCATCTAATTGTGCATATCCTGCATCCCCATCGTGGTGGCTTCTCGCATGCCCGCCGTCAGCAGTAGCTCAACGTTATCATCTCGGGTACAAGCGACTTGTTGGGCACATCTCAGTTAGGCTTGATGCAGTTTTCTCTCGTTAAAACCTCGAGACATCAACATGATGATTTAATTTGGCAGCATATCGCGTCTCTCGGGCACGGCATGGGCGCCATTGGTCGCGTGGCTGCAAGGCGCTGCAGGCATGACGTCGATTGCGGCGTCATAAACGCGGATCCAAAACGCGCGTGCCCCGCCGCCAAGCCCTGGTACTAGGACCAAAGGCCAGCTCAAGGTCTCGAGCAGCAGAAGAGCGCATGCGGCTGGCGGGGAGCACGATAGTACGGTACATACAAGCTATTGTTGTTAGTACGGCGCAGATTTTTGGTTCCTTGCTTTTGGGTCTCTGTACATGGATCCGAGCTCCGTCAAAGATCATGACAATCCGGAGTCATCGCAGCACATCAGGTGCTCCGTCTTGACTCTGTGCCGGAAATTGCCCCCAGTACCAAGTACCGACAAATTCATGCATGACACCACGATCCGGAGCCGTTTCCGCTGCTCCTTGATCCTTCTGCTGGCTGGCTGACTGCTCCTCGCCACCAACTCTGCCACGGGAACTCGGGTCTATTCAGCACATCAGTCTAATTTCCCCCAGCTCTAGTTATTGCACGGAGTACTCCGTAGCTGTAAGCCCCCTCTGGATCCGAATCTGCAAGCCTCTGCAAGCCTCTGCGCGGTCCGCCCAGGTCTCGACCCAGATGCCTGTCACGCTATGCCCACCCATCTTGATTTCCATAAGTCGCGCCGCCCAATAGGCAGCGGCAGTGATCTTGCTAAGACGCCAACAACCGGGGCTTTTCTTGCCATAACCTTGCGCATTGAGCCCGTGCCCGCAGCAGTGCAGGCATTGCTGCCAGCATCTTGTGGAGGGGAGGTTGATTGTGATTGATCCAGTCACATCTACTGCCGTCTTGCAGCTCCCGTATTGAAAGGGCCTGCTATTTCTTACAGGTACAGGTTGCAGGTACAGGTACGCGGTAGACCTACTATATTTCGTAGTGCAAAGCAAAAAAATTGGGTGATTAAACAGCTGTTGTGAGGCAGCATGTGGCAGCAGGGGACAGCCGGACAGCGTCATCAAACGTAGGCAGCAAGGCGAAGCTTATCCAGGCGTAAAAAAACATGATAAAATAAAATAAAATAAAATACACAACCTCCAAATATAGCTCAGCCTTCCCTCCAATTCATCCTCTCTCCATTTTCTCCTTCTTCTTCCCTCCCCCTCCCCTCTTCAGCTGCTTTGCCTGCCAAGTCTCTCCAACAGCTGCCGACAAACAAGCACAAGCACTAAAAAGAAAAAAATCCACCGCTATCCCTTCTAGCCTCTTCCAGGCGAAGCAGCCGCACGTCACTCTTCCATCCACTCGAATTTACCGTGCCGTCCGCCTTGTCCTTCCGGAACCATCACTAATAAGTCCCTACACCACCTGCTGCCCCCATCCGCCTACCGCTCCAGCAATTCTCTTCCTCTTCTTCTCTTTCTTCCCCCTTCATTTACGTCGAATCCTCACCAGCGAGCAAATCCTCTTTTTTTTTTCACGAATCAAATAGCTCTGCCGTTTGCTTCTACAAACTCTCGCCTCTTTGCCGTGAAGGCCTTGTCCTCTCAGGGAAAAGAAAAAAGTCACTACCGCACTTGCTGGCTGGCAAACAACTTTTCAAAACCCCGCATCATCGCACATCATCTCCACGCAGAACAAACGCTGGTCATTTCTCAGCAGCGAGTCGGTATCAGACATTGCGTTACATTTTCATTCCTCTCTAATTCGTGTCTCGGTCGTACACCTTGCCTTTTTCTTTTTTAATCGTCCAAATTTAAAAGGCACACAGACGAAAAGGACTTTGAATTGCGCAACATAGAATTAATTAATCAGCTACTCCAACTTGTACCTTCTACCACGCTGTCGCTCGTCAGCGGCGTCTCTTGGTAACCATGTCTACCATTCAACAGCTCAAAAACTTCATCCGCCATGGTATGACTAAACCCATCCACTTGCTCAAAGCCTTTCCTTTGTCGTTTTGGGCAGCTATAGCTCCACCCCTTGGCAAATTGCGAAGCCGTCCAGCTAACAGAAGCTTGTTCTAGGTAAACAAGCACGTACCGCCAATTTCAACGAAGAACCGCGCAAGCATGAGGCCTCTCCTCAGTCCATAGCACAGCCGCCTCCGGAGAAGACAATGGCAACAGGTCCTGTGTATGGCAAGCCCGTCGGACACCAGGAGCCCCTGTCAGCGTACTCGGAAGCGCCCGCCGATCAACAGAACCGAGCTGCACAGGCAGGCTACGCCGCAGCCCATCATGTCGAGCCCGCTCAAGCCAATGGCGCCAAGAGCAGAAGAGTTGACGAGGCGAACCTAGCTCAGATTGTTGCCGAGGAAAACGCCAGCAAGAGCAAGTTCCCCGAGTACCCTGACTTGGAGCGATGGGAGCTCCTTGAAAAAATGGGCGACGGTGCATTCAGCAACGTTTATCGTGCGCGTGATTTACATGGAGAGCATGGCGAGGTGGCCATAAAAGTCGTGCGCAAGTACGAGATGAACCGCATGCAAGTAAGTCTAGTCGATTTGTTTTCTCTCGTTGTTGCTTTTTGTTGCTTTTTGTCATGATATCCGATTTCCTTAGCTGCCTCCTTTCGTCATTGTCGTTTCTTGCTCCATCCCGCTCTTACCAACCACGGAGAGGGGGTTTTCCCCTGATTAGGGAAACAAACATTTACATCCAGACTTCAAAAAGATTCCAAAGGCTGCAGAGGTGCGAGATCTTTATTTCCTATCTTGACACGTTCGGTCCCTCGTCCAGAGGGACGCTGAGTGACGGGGCCAGTAGTTGTGGCACCCAATACAAGGAGATGATGCTCAGGGGAACCACTGATGCTAATATCTAGTCTAGCGCTCGAATATTTTAAAGGAAGTTCAGATCATGCGTCAACTCGATCACCCAAACATTGTCAAACTCATTGAATTTTCCGAATCAAAGCAGTACTACTACATTGTCCTGGAGCTGGCCCCCGGTGGCGAGCTATTCCACCAAATCGTACGATTGACCTACTTCAGCGAAGAGCTATCTCGCCATGTCATCGTCCGAGTAGCCAGGGCGCTCGAGTACCTGCATGAGGAGAGAGGCGTTGTCCATCGGTACGTCTTCCCCAGCACCTTGTTTCTCATTTCTAAGCAAAGCCATGGTGGGCGGGCCAGGGGTAGTCCCGCTCTGACGTCATAGCTCACCCTTGTCCAGTCCAAGCAAAAACCTGTGCTGACACACATCATTGCAGTGACATCAAGCCTGAGAATATCCTCTTCAGCCCCATTCCCTTCATTCCATCCAAGCACCCGAGACCCAAGCAGCCCGGAGATGAGGACAAGGTTGATGAGGGTGAATTCATCCCTGGCAGGGGAGCCGGCGGCATTGGCGAGATCAAGATTGCCGACTTCGGCCTGTCCAAGATTGTGTGGGAATCGCAGACCATGACCCCCTGTGGCACCGTTGGCTACACTGCACCCGAGATCGTCAAGGATGAGAGGTACTCCAAGTCGGTCGACATGTGGGCCCTGGGCTGCGTTCTGTACACTCTGCTATGCGGATTCCCACCCTTCTACGATGAAAGCATTGAAGTGCTTACGGAAAAGGTTGCCAAGGGCCAGTTTACTTTCCTTTCGCCGTGGTGGGATGACATCTCCGCGTCCGCCAAGGACCTCATCAGCCACCTCTTGACGGTGGACCCCGAGAAGCGTTATACCATTAGAGAGTTCCTTGCCCATCCCTGGATTCAGGAGGTTGGCCCAACCCCCAAAGACGACAAGAGACCCAATGTGGTGCCGCTCAAGCACTTTGACGCTGTTCAATTTGAGGAATCCGGAAAGCGGTACGATTTCCGATCTCCAGCAGCCGTCAATCTTCGTGAAGTCTTTGACGTCACTTATGCTGTCCATCGCCAAGAAGAGGAGGCAAATAGAAGAGCTCAGATTGGAGCACAGGCTGGAGGTGCTGGACGACCTCTCGGTGGCCTCAATGAGGAAGAAGAGGAAGAAGAGGAAGAAGAGGATAGCGATGTCGACAACATGGACATTGATAAAGACGCAAACAGCAAGACCCAGGCTCTGGAGCAAAGAATGCAGAGAGCCAACATTCAGGATCATGACAACCAGGCTCGTGGCCGGGAGCGGGAGCGAGCCGGCGAGAGAGGTTATGGACAGCATTCAGCAGCCGTGACCGCCGCTGCACGACAGCAAGTGCGCGAAAGGCAACGTCAGAAGGGAGCGTTTGAGCTTAATCTCGACAACGCAACGCTGCTGGGGAAGCGAGGCAAGAAGGTTCCCGTCATGGGAGCATAGAAGCTCGATGCGACTGGGGGACCGAGGTCTGCTACACCAGAAGACAAGGTTGCTGTCGATGGCGTTTTTGACATTGACTTCTCGCCTACCACAAGCGAGCCTCCGGGGCAGGAGGCGCCGGCGGCGCGCGTGGACGAGTCGTTTATACGCGACATTTTACAATCAGGCATTGCGAGCGCAGTTTACAAGAAGGAAAATGTACCCGTCGCATCAAGCAGGACGCACACGGCATGATGTCATTACAGGAGGCGTATTGGAGTAACGAGGAAATGGGTCGGAAATGTTCTGAGCGTGTCTTTTTTTCTGCTTTTTTGTATCAGAATCAGACTTCCTGTATCTTGTAGAACAAGGAAATGGAAGATGAACGGGGCAAGCTTTTGTAGGGCAGTATAAGAAGGAACAATGATTGATACATGGGCGGGGAGTTTAGGTACGTTGTGAGAGTGTTTTTTAACTTGCCAAAAATGAAGATTTCCGTACAGATAAACGGTACGGAGCGATTTGACCGAGCTTGCCTTGTTCCTGTGCCCCTGCTGGTGTTTCGGTATCTGTGTTGCAGCATTGACTGCCCCTTTGCTGCTCATGAATTGACGCCACGTTTTATACATCACACGCCCGGAAAAAAAGAGAAGAGAAAAAGGAGATGAGACAAAAAGTCTAATCAATCAATGTATCGTAGTCGAGACTGGCAGTTTGCAGTTCCCAATGATATCCCCTCTCCCTTCTCTCTTTCTATTGTACAGATGAACTATCAATCTATGGGGTATGGATGTGTTTGAAAGCCCTTTTTTGGCTGTTAAAAAAAAGAAAAAGAAAAAAAGAAAATCTCCCTGTGTCCTCGTTGATTCCTTATTCTCGAATCTTGTAGTTAATTTTTTTTTCTTGTTTTTTTTTATACCATGACATTGTCATCCCATCCCGTTTCTTCACGTCTGCTTGATTTCTGCATATTCCTTCATTTCTTGGCCCAGATATTTCATCATTCAATAACAATAAAAAGAGGCCCTTTGTTTGTTGTGTTCAGTCATGTCATGCGATAAAAATAAGCCCCCAACCATATCCCGTATCCATCAAATCGTTCAGTCTTGGTACAAAAGAACTCCGTCGTGTAAAGAATAAACTGAGCAAATAGGAAAAAGAAAAAAAAAAAGAAGGAAAGAAAAGGGGCAAATAAGGTAGTTTAAGAAAAGAAGAAAAGGGAAAATAGCCTGGCGAAGTTGATGTCCGTCAATTTAGATGGTAGCCGCAACAAGAGAAGGAAAAATTGACCAAAGAAAATAGAACACCAAAAATCATCATTAGATTTGGCTGTTCGGCCTTGACTCGTCTTGAAGTAGACAGTAAAGCAGAAGTAGAAAACAAAATAAATCCAGTGCGCTGTTAAATCGATTTTGCGTGGTGTTTATTGGATTATAATTTCCAACCTTGTCCAAAAGAGAGGAAATAGAAGCACATGACAAAGTTCACGGCTTGATAGATTCATACCCACGGTCTTGACTCGTGGCGATTTGATAGCGACCTCCTTGGCAATGGCGGAGGGCCGAGCGGTTGAATATGGGGAGTAGAGTCTGAAGGCGAGAGAGGAATGTAATGATGGTATGTCGTAAACGGTGGTGGCGGCATCCTTGAGGCGGGCGATATGAGAGGAGATGCGAGAATAAACTGCGGCGAGACGCCGTCGGTGGAGTGGGAGAATTCAGAGTCGGAAGTGGATGGCGAGGAGAAGGTAGGGAACGTAGATGTCATCAGAGGCCGGACGCTCGGCAGCCGCTTGGTAACTCTGCGGAGAGATGGAGGGCTGACACTATTCTCGGACTCTGAAAAGTCCGAGTCGTGAAAGCTGTGACGGGTTTGACTTTGGCTGAAGGCGTGATTGTAGGTCTGGCTGAAGCTATGGCTGTGATGGCGGCCGTGGCTGTTGTTGTTGAGGCTGTAGCGGCTTGCCGATGTCCGGGCTCTGGGCCGTTGAAGCGGCACGCTCAGTTCGTCAGTCTGCTGCCAGGCCATCAGGCCGCCGTCGCCCTGGATCTCGAGGCCTGCGGCAGAAAAGAGCGGCACGGTCTCGGGGTAGGAGAGGGTGAAGGGGATCCAAAAGGACCGGTTGATAATGTCCCGAGCGCGATCCGGGTTGAGGCGCTGCACCGGGTCCGTTGGCGGTATTTCGGCCATGCGCTTGAGGGTCCAGGCCAAGTACCGCGCATAGAGGGCCTGGCGCTCCGGAGACGAATTGTGCAGGCGGAAGACATAGCTGCGGGCGATGGTGTTGGCGATGCTGGGCAGAGTCACCATGCTGGCCTGGCCAGGGCCAACCCGGACGACCTCGAGGGCCTCGAAGCCGTTCTTCATGAACTTGATGCAGACGGGACAGGACCGGCCGCTGGCGACGCGCACGCTGAAGCCATCGGGGTTGTCGGGCGACGGCGTCATGCCCTTGGCCAGCGCCCAGCAGCGGATGGCCTCCTTGGATTCTTCGGGACAGGTGATGCTGACGTGATCGGGGAAGTAGGCGCGGTAGCCATAGTAGATGAGGGCGGCGGTGCCGCAGACGGCATAAGGAATGTGGTCAAAGAGGCGGCCGACGCAGTCGATGACCTCGTTGACGGTGTCGACGTCCATCATGGCGGCAGCGGCGGCTGAGGAGGAGGAGGAGGATCGATTGGAGAAAAGCAGAGAGGCTGCGTGAATGGAGGCGTGAATGGAGGCGTAGATGGAGACGTCGATTGCGGTTTCAACAAGGGTGCTGAGGATACGGATGCTGATCCCAATGGCAATGCTGGTGTAACAGCCCCCGGCCACCGTCCACTGCCAGCACCACCACGGCCACCGCGACGTCTGCCGGTAGCGGTAGTGGTAACGGTGGTGGTGGTGGTGTTGGTGGTAGAAGAAGTCGTCGATGCGATATTGCTGCCGTTAATAGTAGTAGTAAAAGTAGTGGCAGTGGTGTAGTAGAAGTAGGTACTAGAAGCAAAGAGGAGCGCTGCAAGTCCTTGCGAACCGCCAGCAGCTTCGGTCGAACCCCCGTATTGGCCGACGCACGAGATCCCGGCGCCCGAGGATGCGGCGCAGGGGAGGATGCGAAGATGCGATGCTTTTGTTGTTGTGGCTCCTGCAGGTGATGGGCGACGGCGACGGCGATGACAGCAGCGGCGGCAACAGGGGGCTCGCGAGCGGATCTGCTGCGAGGTTAACCGACGCCTTGGCCACAGCGCAGCGATTGCTGGTTAAAGAATGGATGGATTATAAAGAGGGCTGTTGCTACGCTGAGCGCAGCAGCAACAGCGGCAATGGCAGTAGACGCAGCACCGCCAGTAGCAGCAGCAGCAGCAGGGCAATTAATACCAGCTGGAGCGATTTTGCTGCCTCTCTCTCTCTCTCTCCTGAGTTCACTGGTTCAATGAACGTGAACGTGAATGGAAATGTCTTTGAAGAAAAAGCGTCGCTGCGCCGCCCCCTGCAAACACTGGCACTGTGCTCCGTCCGACGACTGGCGATTCGCTGACGGAGCCGCAGCCGCCGGTATATTAGGGCCTGCAGTGCTAAACCCCCTCTGGCGATAGCTGCGCCGCCACCTCACCCGCTACCAATGGCAGCGCCGCCACCCGCTGGCCCAGCGCTGGTGCTACTGCCGGAAGGCTGCGTCTGCCGCAGCTGATGATATTGGAACTTGGAACGCTGCTGACGGCGCGGATGCTGGTGTTGAAGCTGCCTCTGGAGGGGCTCCTCCTCCTCTGGGGGCTCCGCTGCCGCATCCACTGGCTCAGCCGGGCCAGTCGCCGCAGTCTGTGCTGCACCGCTAACGCGACACTTACAGGCGACGGGGAGTGCTGCCGCTGTGTGCTGCAGCAAATCCTGCTCCTTGTCCCACAGCTGCTGCGCCAGGCCCTTGTTCCCTCGTCTAATAGCGCGCGTTGGGGGGGGAATGTTGACATTGGTCACGACTAGCACCTACTAGGTAGACACACAGCAGCCATTTATACATGCACGCACCATCATTGCCATCAGGTTCTGTTGCTGTTGTTATTAGTGATGGCTGCCAGTATCATCCATCCCAACATCCCTCTTCTTTTTTTCTTCTTCTTCTTATTCCCCCTTCGTGGGGCTGTAGCGTCTGCATCTGCATCTGCAACCCGCAGTAGCCGCAGTAGTAGTGCTTGCAGCGCACCCACCGCACCCACTGCAGCAGCCCAGCCGATGAATCAGCGACCGCCGTCATCTGAGACCGTGGCCTGTCGCTGCTTGGGCGCCGGCGTGGGGCTGTTTCTCTTCTCTTCCCTGGTGCCAGTCAAGGCCTGCGAGACACCGCCTGTCCACTGATTGGCCCCCCGTAGTCTCTGTGTGCTTCCCAGGGCCTCTCGCCTCTCACTGGGAGGGGGGAGGGGTTCGAGGGGTTGAGGTTGAGGGCTTGGGTCATCGCCAATCGAACCAGCGCCAGCTGATGCCAGAAACACCGTGTGACTGCTGCCAAGTTGGGGCCGATGCCCAAGCGAGACACAATTTGGCAGATGGCGTGGGATTTTGTCTTGGATGAGTGGCGAAAGCCGAAACGTAATGTGTCTTTCTTTTTCTCTATTTTCTCTCTTACTTCGCTGTCTGGTGGTGGTGGTGGTGACTTTTGTTGGGGCTTCGCAGATCTATACTGTACAAAAAGCGCAGCAGCATGTTGTGTTGTGTGGGTGCACATCCTGTGGCATTCACAACCTGATATATGCTCCACCGCCAACATGAGAAGTTGAACAGCAAAGTCGCTCTAATCATTTGACTTTCTGTTTTTTTTTTTTAAACAGGGTTTGCATCTAAAGTGGACATCAAAAACAAAGCATGCTATATGTTGCTAACCTTGCATCAATGCTAGGTACGCAGACCCATTTACTTTTGTGGCCTCTTACCCCGGTCCTTTGTCCCGGTACAGCAACATCCAGTCAAAGACAAAAAGGCGGAATAGCATGAGAAAAAAAAATATCTTTCATTAAAATAGTGACATGTCATGAATCGTGCTGCCCGACGACGGCTTCATGCCCTCTAGTGCAGGGGGGCCTCAGCATTCCTCCAAAGTGACGACGACAACGACGACTAATACCACGCACGCGCACACTACTAGCTCATGGTCACGCAAAAAAAAGAGACCACCATCTGACCGGCCGGAAACCCCCAACTTGCGAGAGTTGCGGTCTGCCTGTACACGGGTTATGTCTCTAAAAGCCCCCGTGTCATTCCGACCCGATTCCAACGCCCAGCAGCAGCCTGCGAAAATTTTACAGTCCCCCTGCCCCCAACCTTATAGCGCGCCCAACTACCTTGTGTATGCAACAGCGGGAGTAGCACGGAATAGTGCGAGGGAGTGGTGGTAATGGTTGCCATCCTTGTTTGTTCCTCGTTTATAACTCTTCCTCCGTCTCCATCTGGTCTCCATTTGATTGGGCGCCCGCTCCCAGAGCTCCATTCTTCTTTGGCATCGTCGCCTCCTTGTCAATCATCTGCCTTGACACCGACACAATGTTGTCTTCAATCAGCTCTTGGCCGACGTCCTCCAGGTGCTTCTTGGGATCCAGCTTGCCAACGTAGCGGGTCTTGAGCTGCTCCTTGGTCAACTCCGTCTCCTCCTTGACTCTCTTCTCGTAGCCATCCGCCAGGCTGACCAGTCTTTGCAGCCTCTCCTTGTTCTTCTGTCCCTCTGTCCGGAAGTCGTCCATTTCTAGAGCCTCTGTCCACACGTGCTTGTGCAGGTTCATCAGCATGTTCTCTTCTAGGGCCGTCTTGCGGTAGTTGATGGCAATCGAATAGTAGTGTCGGTTAAGTCCGTGGATCAGCGCCTGGATGGACGGCTTGTTGAGGTGTCCCAGATTGCTTGTGCTCTGTCGGGGTTCCTGACCCATCATGAGAAGCTGAGGGTTGATGAGCCGGAAGGCATCAATCACAACCTTTCCCTTGACCGACTGTATGGGGTCGACAACCACTGCCACTGCGCGTGGGTTCAGCTGCTCAAACGACTGCTGAGTATTTATGTCCACAGACGAAAGCCAGCAACCAAAGCCAGGGTGCGAGTGGTACCATCCAACAACTGATTCCGGTCTGTCCATCTTCGTCAGCCACAATCACAACATCTCTGCTTGCCAGCCAGGCCGGCGGTCCATAGTATAGCAAGTGGTATCTTACCTCCCGGTTTGCCGCAACATATCCATCATCTTCGTCTGAAACACAGGGTCGACAGCTTCGACGCTGACGCCCGTTCCGCTCTGTGGCATGGCAAACACGTCCATGACCTTGACTGTGAAATCGTCGACGAACTCGCCCAGCATGAGACCCATCACTTCCATCGGCACGCCTGCGCGGCCGTGCCGGAGCATCTTCAGCAGGGCCAGAGATGAGATGTAGACGGTTTCTGAGTTATCGATCAGGCTGATGTTGTCCTAGAATATCACCCGTTAGCCGCAATGTCTTCAGGTTTTGCTTCTTTAAAATCTCAGTTGCTCAGCTTGCTCAAGCTGAACAAATCACAAGCAGCGTAATTCCCGACAAATCAAAGCTTACCGTGCCAGGTGTAACTCCTCCCAAGCCCATGCCACCTCCGCCCAACAAGTTCCTGAATCGCTCCATGCTGAAGGAAGTGAAAGTCTTCCTTGATTGCCGGTGTGAATGATAGATATAAGGGGAAACGAAAGCCAAAAATGAAATTGAAGCGCTATAGCGGCGGCAGCGTGAGGTATGCGTGTGTGCGTGGGTGTTCGAAGCTTGGTGTTTGGTGGCTAGGGAGCCCAGCCTCTAGTAGCTCTGCTGCTGATATCCGATCAATGACAGTTGACGCAGTTGTTCGGCAGCCTGCTACAAGGTTGCTGGATGAATAAGCACATCACGTGCCCTCGTGCTCCCCAATCCGCTGGTCCCAGCAACTTGCTTTTTTGCGAACCTTGCCAGCCCAGACTTCGACTCTGCCGCCATTTCCTATTGGCCAATCGGAAGCCGCAGCTGTGGCTGACAAACTTTTTCTGGCAACATTAGTGGCTCAGAGCTTGCATGGGGCCTCGCAGCCTTGTCGCCGCAATGTTTATCCGCGTCTCTGCCAACTGCAGCCGCCTCTTTACTTTGGCTGCCGCGCTTCCCTTGGAAGTTCGTCGGCTACTAATTGCTATTACCGTATAATCAACTTTCTCTCACATTTTCGCCGCCAACACAAATCATGCGGAGGTCCCTTTGATTCAATACAATCGGCCCGCTGCTCCATCTTATCTTTGCTCTTCTTTCTATTCCTGCGTCATTCTTTCTCTCATACATAGTGGAATCAATCACAGCTTGCCGACTTTCGCCTCGCGCACTCTTACAAGCAGCTCCTTGCGTTGCAACTCTTCCAAATGGGCGACAGCAGCATGGCGGGACTCGGTTCCGTGGCCCTTAATGGGTCATCACCGAAGAAGGTCGCTTACTTTTACGATTCCGATATTGGAAACTACGCCTATGTCACCGGCCATCCCATGAAGCCTCATCGCATCCGATTAGCCCACAGCTTGATTATGCAGTACAATCTGTATCAGAAGATGGAGATTTACGTATGTGAACCATGAGCCGCATTCCGTTTGCGATTCGCCTCTGCATGATGCTGGGTCTGTTTTTGGTGAGATATTAACAAAGGCAACAGCGCGCCAAACCGGCTACTCGTGGCGAGATGACCCAATTCCATACCGACGACTACATCGACTTTCTCCAAAAGGTCACCCCTGACAATATGGACAGCTATATGCGAGAGCAGGGGAAATACAACGTCGGTGACGATTGCCCCGTCTTTGACGGCCTTTTCGAATTTTGCGGCATCAGCGCTGGTGGTAGTATGGAAGGTGCAGCGCGTCTCAACCGACAAAAATGCGACATCGCCATCAACTGGGCCGGCGGTCTACATCACGCGAAGAAGTGCGAAGCAAGTGGCTTCTGCTATGTGAATGGTGCGTTTTCCTTGCCTCCATGACTCCTCCAGCCATCATTAATATGCGTAATCTAACCCGCTTGATGGCAGATATTGTCCTCGGAATCCTCGAGCTCCTTCGATTCATGAAGCGCGTGCTCTACATTGACATTGACGTTCATCACGGCGATGGTGTCGAGGAGGCATTCTACACTACCGACCGTGTCATGACCGTGTCGTTTCACAAATACGGTGAATACTTCCCTGGTACGGGCGAGCTTCGCGACATTGGTATTGGGCAAGGCAAGAACTATGCTGTCAATTTCCCTCTGCGCGATGGCATCACAGACGAGTCGTACAAGTCCATCTTCGAGCCAGTCATTGAGAATGTCATGAAGTACTTCCAGCCAGAAGCTGTTGTCTTGCAGTGCGGTGGAGACAGTCTATCCGGGGATCGGTTGGGTGCCTTCAACCTGAGCATGGACGGTCACGCCAACTGCGTCAACTTCGTCAAGAGCTTCAACTTGCCCACTCTGGTCCTTGGTGGTGGTGGCTACACCATGCGCAACGTTGCCCGGACATGGGCATTTGAGACGGGTGTCCTAGTTGGCCAAGAGATGGACCGAACGTTACCTTACAATGAGTATTACGAGGTACGTTTATCAGCTCTTTTTTTCCCCTTCTGAATACTTTTACGGCAGGGTGTGCTAACAAAATGGCTAGTATTACGCTCCTGACTTTGAGCTCAATGTTAGATCATCTAACATGGAAAACTCCAATAGCAGAGAGTATCTCGAAAAGATCACCGCTGCTGTCATTGATAACCTCCGCCATACCGGCCCCGCTCCATCGGTTCAGATGCAGGACGTCCCTCGGAAACCATTCGGTGGCATGACCGATGAAGAAGAAGCCGAGCTGGATGACCTGGATGAAGATGAGAACAAGGACATCCGAATGAGCGAACGTCGTTGGGAGAAGCGTGTTGAGCATGAGGCTGAATTTGAAGCCAGCGACGATGAAGACATGGCCCGTGCAAACGGAGCGACTCGTCGCAACGGCAACAAGAGAACCTTTACAGATTTCCGCAAGAGTGACAAAGAGGACAACAGTGAGCGTGCATCCCCTGCGGCTGCCACTAATGGCGGTGTGCCAGAAGGGCCAATTGCCGAGGATTCTCACGACATCAACGATGACACCATCGAGGATTTTGCTGCGGCTCCTGCTGCTGAGCCAGAAAAGATTGAAGTGGATAAGAGATCTGAATCTAAAGAACCTGAAAAGGAAGCTGAAGCGGAAGCTGAAGCGGAAAAGGAGAGTGAAAAGGAACAGGAAAGTGAAAAAGAAAAGGAAAAAGTAGACGATGATGGTGATGTCGGCATGGCCGACTCGGAGCCTAAAGAAGAGATGACCATCAAAAAGGAGGATATCGAGCCGGAGTCAGCGCCCGAGCGGGTTCCCAGCAAGAGCCCTGTAGCGGAAGAGAAACCGGCAGAGGAATCTGAACCAGCTGCCGCCGCCGTTGCCGCTACTGATGCCGACGCAGATGCTTCTACTACTGAGAAACCAGCCGCTCAAGAAGAGCCTAAGCCTTCTGAAACTGAACCCGAGAAGTCTCCCGAGGCATCATCCGACGCAAAGGAGAAGGATGACCAGTCCACAGACGCTATGGAGATCGACCAGGAAAAGGAGGAAGCGGAGCCAAAGAAGGCCAGCACGCCGCCTGCTTGAGCCATCCCCAAGCGCGAGGATACTTGGAGGGCTAGTATGGCCTTTGATTTGGTTTACAAGGAGTAGTGGAACTCCATTTCAATTAATGCGTATTCGCATTGTAGAACAGTGGGCATAGGGGCGAGTGAGGCGTTTCCGGCGTGAGGGATACTGGCGGGCCGCACAACAGATGGCTATGATGTCGAGTCGTCCATCTGTTGAATGTTGGTCTAATGTCATCTTTTTGTGTTTTCCACTTGGCTGATTTCTTTTTTCTGATTTACCCGGAGTCTATATCGATAGCGCACAGAATAGTACTATTACAAATCACTTCAATAAATATCCATTAGAAGAAAAACCCAATTTCATATGGCCCATCCAACACATCTTGCAAAGAAATGTCCAGCTTGCCATGTAAGTGACATCCCTAAGATTGGTACCAAGTGCGCTTTGTATGCACCCCGCCCCCACTAATACATCTACAACAGCGACCGAGATTCTTCCGGCATGCAAGGCTGCTGCAAGGTACCCACCTGCCTTTTTGTTGATGGCAAAAGTCCAGAAAAAAAATATGGGAAAACACTAGGCTCGTGTCCCACCACGAAACTTGTACGCACCTTTTGCCTATCGCCCGAGCCAGATAAGAAAAGACGAAGAGAGAATCTACCATCTGAGCGGCCTAGCCAATGTAGCGCTAACACACTCATCGACCACCGCCTCACCGAGAGGGGAGAAGAAGAAGAAGAAGAAGAAGAAGAAGCAGAAGAAGAAGCAGGGATAATTGGTGACTCAACTTGTGCCTGCTGCCTCTTCAGAAATATCCACCACTTCATTACAATTGCTTTATTTTATTTTTCCCTTCACCCATCCGCAAGTACGCCGACTTCGACCAAATTTTGCCTCGCCCAGGCTCCCTCACTCTCTCTTTAACAGTCACAATGTCGGCCTCGGTCGCGGGGGCTGGCCCTTCAAGGGCCAACGGCAGCGATGTGGACGGCGCAAAGCTGGCCGTCTTGAAGGAGCTGCTGTACGAGCGATGCAGAGACGAGGGCGACATGTTCTCGCAGGACGACCTGCTCCGGCTGGACGTCATCCCTAACCGGGACCTGCTGCTGCTGGCGCGGGTCGTGCAGTCGCTCAGCGACGACAAGCTGTTCATCACCATGAGGGAAGCGTCGGGGCAGGTGCTGTGGAAGTGGCGAGACAAGCAGGAGGCGCACAAGTGAGTGCTCTCCCCTAGTATCCAAATGCGGGCATGTATAGCTAACCATTGGTGTCTGTCTGTTGAAGATATAAGCAGTGTACGACGGACGAGCAAGTCATGGTCTACTCGCTGATTGACGACTCCGGCGGCGACGGCATATGGACCCAGACTCTGCAGAAGCGCCTCAACATGCACGACTCGGTCCTTAAGAATGCCATCAAGCAGCTCCAGGCTAAGGGCCTTATTGCGCCCTTCAAAAACGTCGAGCACCCCAATAAGAAGATGTACATCAAGGCCTCCATCCGGCCAAGCGATCGCGCCACCGGCGGGCCGTGGTACACAGACCAGGACCTCGACGAGGCCTTCATCGAGGACCTGCAGCGCGTCGTCTTCGACTTCATCAAGCGACAGAGCAGCTACCACAGCACCCACGGCGGCGCAGCCAGGGCCGCACAGGTCCCCAAGAAGGGCGTCATAAAGGGCGGCCTCGGAGAGGCGGCAAAGGGCAAGAAGCGTGAGGCTTCAGAGATGGAAGCGAAAGCAGTTGCCCCCACCGCAAAGGTCGCCAAAACGACTTCATCCTCAGTTCCCATCGCAGCCTCCCGGAGAGAACCCGCTCTCCTGCCCTTGCCGGCCGGCTACATGGCCTATCCCACCGTCCGCGACATCGCCCGCCTCCTCTCCTCCAGCGGCATCACCAACAACACTATCCTGTCCGAGGGAGACGTCAAGAAGCTCGTCGACGTCCTCGTCTGGGACAACCTCGTCGAGCCCGTCAAGGTCGCCGGCAAGGTCGGCTACCGCGTATCCCGCATCGCCAAGCAGTCCGTCGAAAGCTGGGCCGGCCGCGAAGACCCCTCCGGTCGCGACGGCGGCCCGGAGCTCTACGTCAGCCCGCTGGCGGAAGCGCCGTGCGGCCGGTGCCCCGTCTTCGACCTGTGTGAGGAGGGTGGCCCCGTGGGCCCCAGCAACTGCGAATATTTTAAAAAGTGGCTAGGGAAGGAAATCTTTTGAACAAAGGCACCGAGGGATGGAATAACCAGATATCAATTTGCATCATTTGGAGTTTTTTTAATTTTGGCATAGGATGTTTCCCGATTCTTTTGGGAATGTATATATATAAATATTTGTATACTTGGCACTTGGCGCATAATGGGTGGGCAGGCTACTACATAAGATTGAGCGTATGAATCCTTTGCTGTATTGAGACCCCATAATCATGTCTAGTTTCATACTGCTACTAGTCTTAAGACGGCTGTATCCCCATCTGAACAATACAACGACTACTGCACTCCCTCAATACTTCTTACGTGGGCCTTTGCATAATTTACACTGCCAATTAGAACAAAAATAACACATCTGAAGCAGGTCAAGTCACTTGGAGTAGAGGTACATTGAGTCATAGTACGTCTTCGATGCAATGGACTTGTATTTTTCGTTATGCTTTGCAGCACCCTAAATGACTGGCTAAAGGATATGGCGATGTACCTTGGTAGTCGCACTCTGGAGCCCCTTTTTATCCGCCCCAAAAACAATCATGGTCCCGAACTGCCACCAAGTGAACATACAGAGCATTGTAGCTGCTTTACACAAGCTTACAAGACACCGCTGTCGACAATGGTGGGGCGGGGCTCATACTTGACCTTGCCGTCATCACGGCCAGTGGCCTCAAGAGCAGCAACAATAGCCATGGACTCCTTGTCAGCAACCTCGCCGAAGACGACGTGGCGGCCGTTCAACCAAGAGGTGACAACGGTGGTGATGAAGAACTGGGAGCCGTTGCTGTTTGAACCGAGAATTAGAGACTACGCCAATGCTGAATGACTCTTCTTTTCGATATCAACTTACGTGTTGGGGCCAGCGTTGGCCATGGACAGCAGACCAGGGCGGTCGTGCTTCAGCTGGAAGTTCTCATCGGCGAACTTCTCGCCATAGATGGACTTACCACCGGTACCCTAGGGATTGTGTTAATCATCATTCTCTACCGCGCCTTTGAGAAGGACATCCATACGTTACCACGGGTGAAGTCACCACCCTGAAGCATGAAGTTGGGGATGATTCGGTGGAAAGAAGAGCCCTTGTAGCCAAAGCCCTTCTCGCCAGTGCAGAGAGCACGGAAGTTCTCGGCGGTCTTGGGGACA
This sequence comes from Trichoderma brevicompactum, assembly GCA_003012085.1. Lineage (NCBI taxonomy): Eukaryota > Fungi > Ascomycota > Sordariomycetes > Hypocreales > Hypocreaceae > Trichoderma > Trichoderma brevicompactum. Next base: position 23,015 of record PXNZ01000007.1, read on the forward strand.
ACATCGTCATAGAGGTTGAAGTTGATGCGACCGGACTGCTCTGTTTATCAAAGACGCATTAATGCCAAGCTTCATTGGACAGCCATTGGTAGATGATGCGATAATTTGGAGAAAGGGGGGAAGGTGTCTCCGCCGGTCCAATCAGACCAGCGCCAGCAAATGTGTGTGGTGGGTTCCAAAGAGGGCGCAGGCCAAAGGAGGGAGGAAGAAAAGACCACGGCATCACTTCAGCCCAGGCTGCTCTCTACCGAAACCTCCCACAGGCAATTTACTAGCGAATTGAGGCTCCTGGGAACAATCAACTCACCCTTGATCTCAGTGGTAGGTCGGCCGTCCTTGAAGACGGGTCCCTTCCAGGTGATGTCGAAGAAACTATGACAAAAGCGTTAGAGGGCGGCGGAGAGACGGAAGAGCCATGCGCACTACTTACACCTTGGTGTTAGGCATTTTGGCAGGCTGTGAATAGAATCGAGGGGTCGCAGCGGTGTATGAAGTAGCAATGCGTTGAGAAAGAGAGAAAGTTCTTAAGCCGGGGGAGCAGAAGTTATGGCGGGGTAGGAGGGGTTGGAAGAAAGCTGATCTCATTTTGAGCGTGCTGGAGGGGTAAGTGGTTAGTAATGAGCGCCATGGCCAATCAGAGTGCGGAAATAAGGTGGACGGGTGGGGTGCGAGGAGAGGAGCCGGTCACGTGGAAGCCATCCAGGGTACGCGGCAGCTTGACGTCGACGCAAATTTAGCTGGCGGCGGCAGCTGGGAGCTCCCGAGCTTTCCAGAGCTTCCAGAGGCCGTGCCAGGGGCTTTGCAGTGGCAATTGCTCCATCATGGCATCTGCCACGGCACTGCAATTGCCAGGCCGTCGCTAGAGTTTCGGGCGGTCAAGCAGACGTGGGAATTGCTGGCGACTCGACTTTTTTTGCGCATCGGAATGCCGCTCAATTGGACCGTTGGCTTCCGATCGCCAAAGGAGAGCTGACGTGACTTGGTGTGCGCCAAGCTGCAGGTGGGCTGTGGCCAGACGCCCGCGCTGATTGGATGGTGAAACATGAAGCCCTTCCAACCTATTCCCGCGGGCGGAGCTGCTCCGCCTATCATTTGGTCCATGCCCAGAGGAAGACTGGCTGTTTGGTTTTTTTTTCGGCGGCACCCAGCAAACCATTGGCAAAAACCGGTTCAAAAGTCCGAGGCAAGCCCGCCAGGCGGTGCGGTTGCTGAGCGGTGGCAATTGGCCGTCGTCCCAACCGAAAGCTTTGTCGAGGAATCTCCATGGCCCGTAGCTCAAGGGCTGCCGGTCCATTCGCAGAGGCGTAATGGTGATGGGATTGAGGGGAAACACAAAGGAAAAGAGACGCATACCTTGGGAGTTCAACAGTATTACAATGGGCAGTGATGATTCTACGCAAAAGGATCCAACCAAAAGACGTAGCTTGGAGACCAGGGTGATGGGATAGCTCGCAGAAAAATGAAAAGTTTTGGGTGATGTCAGTAAGTAGTCCGGGCAGCGCACACTGCTAGCATTCTGGCCTGAAGTCTCAGGTTGTCATCGCGGTTGAGGTTAATAATCCGTCCTACTAGGGAATCGGGCAGGTCGGTCTACGGAGTACCGGGTGGGCATTTGAGCGCCTAATGCGCTAGAAACGCCCATCGGTCGGATCACAGGTACAGCATGCGCTCTGGCGGAACAATGCATCACAATGCCAATGCTAATTAGTGAAAATTATGCCACAGTCAATACGTTGCAGACATACTAGTAGTTCTTTTCAACAGTTTAGTTAGCACACGTACAACTAACTTGAAGAGGGCAACTCCAAATGTACGTAAGCCTCTCTCTGGTTATGGTACTCCGAAAACTCCAGCCTGCTATGGCTTACATCACGTGATGACGTCCGCGTCGTGTCTTAGCAGCCAATTAGCGGGACCCAACTCTTGTGTCCAACTGTCCCAGGCTCGGCGACACCGTGGTAGCTCCAAATCACCATAGTCTTGTCACCCGTCTGGCTCTGACATCAACTCTATCCCGACATCTTCTGCGGCATCCGTTTTGCTGATTGGGCCTATTCAAGATGGATTTCAACGATCTGAAGAACACCGTCTCGAACCTGACCTTGTACGATCTCAAGGCCGGGTTCCGGAAAGCACAGAATGGTACGAGGCGCTCCCCGCTGCCCAATGGCCTTTAAAAGGAGATTGATACTGACGCGGACCCCCAGCCGTCATGAACTACACCGAGATGGAAGCAAAGGTGTGCTCTCGCAATGGCAATGCGTCGCAAGGTATTTGCTAAGATGTAGCGCGTTAGGTACGAGAAGCGACAAATAATGAGCCATGGGGAGCATCGTCCACCCTGATGCAGGAGATTGCCAATGGCACTTTCAATTAGTACGCACGCATCACACTCGGATAGACGGATAGCTGTGCCCAGAATCTAACAATGATGTAGCCAACAACTCAATGAAATTATGCCAATGATCTATCGTCGATTCACAGAAAAGGCTGCCGAGGAGTGGCGTCAGATCTACAAGAGCTTACAGCTGCTTGAGTTTCTCATCAAGCACGGGTCAGAGCGCGTTATTGACGATGCGCGTGGCCACATTACACTTTTGAAGATGCTGCGCCAGTTCCACTTCATTGATCAGAATGGCAAAGATCAAGGCATCAATGTTCGAAACCGGGCCAAGGAACTTGCTGAGCTCTTGGGTGACGTCGAGCGGATTCGCGCAGAGCGCAAAAAGGCCCGAGTATCGAAGAACAAGTACACCGGCGTTGAGGGAGGCATGACTTTCGGCGGCGGCTTCTCGAGCGGCAGTCGCTTCGGCGGCTTCGGCAACGAATCCAGTTACGGTGGCGGCGGTGGCTCTACAGAATACGGCGGATATTCCGGCGGTGTATATGGCGATGGCGGCGGCTTCGGTGGCCAAGCGAGCGACTTCCGTGACACTCAGAACCGATCAGAGAGGTTCGAGGAGTACGATGAATTTGACGAGGGGGAGCGGCCCGCCCGCCCCGCGAGGACCCCCCCTGCCAAAAAGCCCACGGCGCCGCCTCCTAAGCAGAAAGAACCTGAGGTTGACCTCTTCTCATTCGACGAGCCTGCCTCGGCCGCTCCCCCTCGTC
>PXNZ01000008.1:0-58421 GCA_003012085.1 Trichoderma brevicompactum
CTGTAGAACTGCAGACCCACACCAACACGGTCGAGAGAGCGCCCGCCCGATTGGATTTCTTCTTCCCTTGGAGGCCAATACGGGCCGCCCGCCGCTTGCGCGAAGTCATCCCGCCCCCCTCCGCTCGTGGGCTGCCAGATGCTGCTCGCTCCACGCGAAGCTTATCGGGGCGCAAACAAGAACAAGGAAAAGATGGGTGCCAGGATGCGACATCGTGACAATGACGGGTGATGGGGTTCAAGAGGTCACGGGCACCTGGTCAACTGGCGCGCGTCGCGAAGGGGGGGGGGAAGCAAAGCAAAGGGGCGTCTTGGGAGCATTGTGCGTGAGACTTGTTGCGTCATTGATTCGATTTTCCCTCGCTCCCATCATCTCCCCATGCCTGTCCTGTTCGGCTCCGAGATTTGCCAATGCTGCTAGATTTCGATCCCCAATTGCACGCGGCCTTGCGGATCCGAGCAAGCAGCAAAAGGCGCCCAAAACTCCCCCACGGCAACAATGCGGATTTCTCTCGGCCTTAAGGGGGGGCAACTGATGGCAATCCCCGCGCCGCAAATGTGCTCCTCGTGGTCCATCTGTACTGTCAGAGGGGGCACACAGTTCGGGACAAGGGGCCATACGAGCGCGCCATGCAACGTTTGCATAACCGCCTATGCAACAGGGAATCCCATGTGGCTGGAGAGGGGCCTTGGAGGCAAGCCCAGGCCGGGGGGCAGATCAACGTGCTGCTCAACTCGCATTAATTAAGGCACACAGATCTAGGGTGATTTTTATCGTTCGGAACAGGTATAAGATGGCCGGCGTGCAGAGAGCATCATGTGCGAGTTGTGAAGCCGTCGTCCAATAAGGACTCTTGGGGCATTTTCCATACTAAGAGGATTCGTAGGATTCTTATTTTTTCCTTTGTTTCTCGTAGCCCCGAATACATGTCTGACGAAGGGATCCTAGAAATCTTGTTGGCTAAACAGGGGTGAGTATGCTAAACACAATGATTGGGCATTCTCAGCCACACACACACTGATCCTCATGATCCTCATCAGCATAAATTATAAAGGAATACCGTAAAGTAGAGACGAAATCACTTTTATTGACTAGCACCATTTTATTTACCCTTCCATCCATCAGTATCGCGTCTCATTGTGAGTTTGAAAGAAAACGAAAAAAATCCCTTGATAAGCACGGTGTTTCGAAAAACACAGCCGACGTGCCTCACCTCATATACAGAGATGGAATATAGTAACAATGCGTTCCAATTTACCGACTCTCACTGCTCGCACTCTTGGAGAATGGCCAGGGCCGCTCGATCCGCGCCGCTTCCATTGTACTCGCACACCTGCTTCAGCAGAGTTGCCTTCCGCTTCATGGCGACCGAGTTCTCTCCAGCCAGCACCGCCAACAGCTCTCGCGAGAGCTCCTGCGCCGACCAGCCAGGCTTAGCCTCGCGGCTGCCCCAACGACCTACGCCGAGAAACTCCACGCGCTGTGCGTAGTCGTAGCAGTTTGCCCATGCGGGGAGGATGACCTGGGGGGTCCCGGTGCTGTTGGTTTTGGTCATGTTGTTAGTATGATTTGCCTTCTTTCCGAGGAGTAGCTAAGGATGAGAGTTTGAGATGATATGAAACTTACAGGATAGCCTCGTTGTAAGAGTTTGCTCCTCCGTGATGGACAGAGCAGACGATACGGCCGGTGCTGAGGATGGAGATGGGCTCGGCTTGAACCCAGTCTACGACCCGGACTCGATCCTGTTTAAACTCGTGGCATAGAATCTGCGAGATTTTGCAGATGGGATCAAACACCGAGTACTTTCCCTTTTTTTTGAGCTTCCAAAGCACCTGGAGCCTGCCCTTGTCGAACTGGCTGTCCATCTCGTCAATGACAATCTTGAGTGCTTGTGCCATCTCCACCGCCCGCTCCTCTGAGATCTTAACGAGCGATCCCATGTTGACGTAGACAGTTCGTCCCTCTGCAAGCCACTCGCGCAGCTTAGGATCCGATTCCTGAAGGTGCTGGGTCCTGCGGACGATGGGGCCGCAGGGGAAAACATGGGTAGGGATCTTGAGCGGAAAGTCTAGCTGCGGGAGAGTGCCGACCAGGATCTTGACATCCTTAGGGCGGCAACGCAAAAGATCCACGGGAGTTCTGAGGATGGTGTGGGCCGTGAGATACGACTGCACCTCCTTCCGTTGAGGGTCCTTCTTGAACGCCTTGGCCGTGAAACGAACGTAGTAGGCGTTCAGAAGCGCCTTGTGCCACGGCACAGGATAGGAGAATCCAGAGAACAAGCTAGATAGGTTCATCAATGTTAGCGACATGGTACTAGACAGGGAGCATGTCTGAGCTTTTCTTTACTCACGCTGGAAACTTCAAAAGGCTGGCCGCTCCAGGCTGGACTGGTGCAGCAAATTCCTTGATGGCGTTGGGACTGAGGCACATGAATTTCACGCCCACGTGGTAGCAGGCTGTCAGCCCTGCCGACATGAGGCTATTCACAACCACCAGGTCAGGATTCACATCCTTGATGATGTCCACGGTGGAAGTAAACAGATCGACCATCTGAGGTCCCGTGTACGGCATAATGCTCGAGGCAGCATCGCGGATCGCACGTCGAGTGTTGGCAAATCCAAGAGGCTTGGCAAAGGACTCGGGAAGGTTGCCGTCATTCTGCTGGCGCGAGAGGTGTTCCTCCAGAGCCTCCAGCATAGAAATGCCCTCGATCTGGTGGTAGGTTACACCCTCTGGGAGTGCATCTTGAAGGCCGGGGAGGGTGGCGAGATGCAGATCTACGGTGGGATCTACATTGACGAGGGACTCGATAGTTGCAATAAAGACATTGAGTTCGCCACGCTCAATGTTGGTAATCAAAAGGATTCTCTTAGGCCGAAAGGGAGCCATCGTGGGAAATGGTGTTGACTCACGCCTGTGTGAGTTGGGGAACGAAACAGGAGGTTGGGTGAGTGAAAGATTGTCTCACAAGGCGAGAAGGAGGAAAAAAAATAAAAAAGGCCTACATCTTCTGTTTGTATCTCTCAAGGTTCCTACCAATATCCTTGGGTGAATTCTGCTTCAAATCTATCTCACTTTTCGTTCACATCTTTTCAACGCCCAAACCGGTAGACAAGGCATAGTCCAAACGCAAACACTGCTTTTTTCTTTTCTTTTTTCCTTGTTTGATTTCTCTTTCCGTGTATTCATCCCTTGATTATACCGTGCTATACCGGGATACCGGATTGGTTAACACAATGTCTCAGACCTAGTCGTCTTGGTCTTGATCGTTATGGCCCCCGACATTGTCGTTTCCCTCTTCTTCTTCACTCTTGCAAAGTCAGCAAGGCCGAGGACGAAAACGATACGCATGGTTGCAGATTAGCACATGTGAAAACGACCGCTAGGAAGCATTGAAATTAAAGCATTAGCCTGGCTGAATGCGCACTCCAAATTCCGTCCACATCAGGGATGCTTCCATGTGAGACATCCAAGTCGATCGTTTCGAAAATCGGACGCTGCCGTTTCCGGATAAAGATGAGAAAACAAAACGCCCCCAGCTTGAACAAGGGGAAGGGGTTTTTTTTTCCTTTTTCCTTTTCACGCGGTAGCAACGCCACCTCGCAAACTGACCACTCAGGGGCAGAGGAAAATCCTCCGATATTCTATCTTCTCTGTTGCAACCAGTACGATGTCCCACCCTGCAGAATGTGCGGGAAGAGCCGAGACCCTGACGCGGGAACTCTATTCACGGTGGGATGACTTTTCTGAGACACAGCATCCCGCGCAAATTGACTAGTCATTCTGTATTCTCTCCCCTCCTCAAACCTATGATCCTATTACATCACCATAGCAAAGGTGCTCTCAATCGCCTCTGTTAGCTCCCTCACCGTCGTCTCATCTCTAGGAACTGTATGGCCCTTTCCATGATCAAACAAAATCGCTTCATCCTCGTTACATATCCCATAGAGCGCTACCGCGCCATCAATGTATGGGTCGTTACAGCCTACAACATGACACGTCGGGATATCAATCACTTCGTCATATTCGTCGGCAAGCATCGTCTCGACGCGGCCATTAATGATGCGGACAGGTGGCCAACCAGCAAAGAAGATGGCACACTAATGACTCGTTAATAAGACATGATGGCTCAATGAGATAAGGGGAAGAAGACGAGGACACGGGATGAGGCAGTGGCGTCTAACCTTGATGTGCCGAGGGCGACCTTGCTCCTTGAAGAGACGTTGCTCTTCTAGGATCAGCGTGGCTGCTGTTGTAGCCCCCTCCGAGTAGCCGAGGATACCCTTTTTTTTCAAGTGACGTTAGTGATGATGGCAAACATGGAGGATGGTCAAACTTGCATCAATTTCTGGGTCTTCGTCTAGAATCTTCACCAACTGGCTCATGGCCCCCGTCACAGCCGGGACAGCAAACTGCTCCACACTGGCCACAAGCTTTCTCATCGTCTCCTCAGGTGAGCTTCCCTGAGGCATGTCTCGAATTTTGACAACCATCTGCTCTAGCTCGCTCACGCCGTCATAATCCATGAACCGGAAAAGCGGTGGAGCGCCAAAGTAATCATCAAAGCCCGGCGGCGGAGTTGCCTTGGTAAAGCCGTTGATCCATTTGAACTCCACGCCAGGCCGCGTAACAGCGTCGGTGAAGATGCCGAGCTGCACTTTGAAGTTCTGAATTTCAAAGAAGCTTAAGCATTAGTAAAAACGAAAAAAGCAATACAACTTCTGTGCTTTGGTGCATAATACTCACAGAAGCACTGCCAAAGGCACCGTGGAGGCAGAGAATCTTCATCTTGGATAACAGTGATGTTTGATGTGCTCTTGAAGAATGCGAGCCAATCTCTCAGGTCAAGTGATGATGAGTCTGTAGGATATATTTTTGTTTTTCCCGCACACTTGCATGTTTTATCCTTTGGAGCCCATGTCTCAGGAAAATGTGGGACATATCAGCAATTCAGGTCAATGCCCAATTTAGATCAGACGGCTCCCTACGTTGGCCATCACCATGCCACTCGTGCACCCCGGAGACGAAACCGGGGCGGTGTTATACCGGAGAAGTCGCGTCCAAACTGAGACAGTCTCGCATGGTTGTATTGCCCTCAAACACAGAGTTCGTAGTAGAAATCGACGAATTCCATCATCAGTGGCTTGATTTGTACATTCAAATTGTATCCTTCCTCTTCAAATCATCATTGCAGGCCAACCTCACTCGTGATACCCAACGGGAAGAAAGGAGAGACAGAGTCGACACATATGTTGTGGATTCGTAACAGATGAACAGCCATCAGCCCATTGTGGCGATCCTACCGGAAATCCGGGATGAAGTTGTCAAATGAGATTATTGCATAGCCTGACGTTGTTGAGCCCTCAAACTGGGTTCGTATCTCGCAAGACATATGGACCCTGGCTGTGGATTATCCATGCTGCCTCCTGCTAAAACCTTTCCCATATCCTACAAAACGTAGAAATAGCTCTCTCACGAATTGTTTCCCCACCGTCGAGTGCCAGCATTACTAGATTGTGCAAGCTTCGATGTGTTAATTTCTCCATCGCGTCGCCCCTTTTCGCCCATCATCTTTGGTCATTCGAAGCATATGGCTCCAAATAAGTAGCATTGCATTCCGTGTTTCTCCTCTTTCTCTCTCTCTCTCTTTCTCTCTCTATGAGGCCGTAAATAACCGACAAAATGACAGCTCAGATCCAACAGAAGCGTGACCTCTATGAGCTGTGCATATTCGTGATATCGATTGTTTTACCAAATCTTGATGTCCTGCGTGTGACCACAATTGTACCAGAGTTGCATTGCATCTAACGGTGCCGTGGAGGGAGGAAATTAGATAAATAGATATTACGTTTTCAGCCTCGTTACCATGCATGTGTCAACAGCAAACATAATTGTGGCGGATAATATGATCCCTCATGCAGGTACATATACTTCATAATGACCAATGAATTGGCCTCCTCTTTCGCTCATGTCTCAAAACCCCATCTTTAGCACTCCAATAAGGACAACATAGCCCTGAAAAGACATCTCTCGGTCCATTATTAGTAGGGCCGAGAAGATCCGGTGACGAATTGCATACAGCAAATTGGGGAAGCGGAAGGAATCGGTGAGACATCCCTGGACACGGATTTACTGACAAGCATCTCCACCTTCCCCTCCATCCCATTGTGCGACAAAATGATAAATTCCATTTTGCTAAATATGCCAATTGGTGGGTGTCCCACGAGTTGGCTTGCTTACAATTACCGACCCGGTGGTTGAGTGGCGCCGACCCTGAAAGCCGCAAGCCATTGGTGCCGGCAAGCCACGCGAATTCTGGTTGATGTTTACGGAAAGGTTGTGATTATATCGATCGGCATGAATGAGTTGTCCATATTTTCCCTTTCGTGTTGAGCACGCCTTTTGTTCAGTTGCGTTCCGTAGAGAGATAGGAAGATGTGGACAGCTTTAAGCTACCCTCTCCGCACCATCCTTCTCTTTCATCTCGTCCCGTCCTCCTTCTTTAAATCCACACTAGTATGTGCTGTTGGGAGGAAAGCACCATATTAGGAATCGCCATTTCCCATACTTGACTTCTCGAAAGAGAGGCTCGCCTGCAGGTCATCATGTCGTCCTCAAATCAAGAAGACATGGCTCAGGACGGTCTTATGCCCATCGCCATCGTCGGCATGGCCTGTCGTCTGTCGGGCGGCGTCTCAACACTTGACGACTTCTGGACCATGCTGTCGCGTTCTCGTGATGGATGGCGGCCTATGCCTGAAGAAAGATTCTCAACCAATGCATTTTATCACCCAGATCCCCAGAAAAAAGGGTGTTTCAACAACAAAGGCGGCTATTTTATGAATAGCGATTTGTCGAGCTTTGACGCGCCTTTTTTTCATATAACTAGACAGGAGGCTGAAGCTATGGGTATGAATCCCCCATCCCTAGATAGAGGCGTTTGCGTAATGTACGTAGATTTCTAAAGGCTCACTTTTTATTGGTAGATCCTCAACAGAGACATCTTTTAGAGTGCACTTATGAGGCTCTAGAGAATGCCGGACTCCCTAAGAACGCTGTTGCCGGGAGTAATATGGGTGTCTTCATCGGTGGTACGTCCTCGGACTATCGCCTTGGCACCTTGAAAGAGGTTGACCAGATACCCATGTTTGATGCTACGGGTAATCATCAGTCCATTCAGGCCGGGCGCATCTCCTATTATTTCAACTTGCATGGCCCTTCATTTTCAGCAGATACAGCATGTTCATCTGGTCTATACGCACTGCATTTGGCGGTGCAGAGTATCCGTTCAGGAGAGTCGGACTCTGCTATTGTCGCTGCGTCCAGTTTGTACTTGCAGCCTCATGATATGGTCTCTATGGCCGGCTTAGGGTGAGTCTGGACTATTTGATCAAAATTATAGTTGATTGGAACATCTTTTCCTAACAACACTGCAGGCTGTTCAATGAGAAAGGTAAGACCTTTGCTTTTGATCATAGAGCAAAATCTGGGTTTGCTCGAGGCGAAGGCACGGGCTGTCTCATCCTCAAGCCTCTCCACCAGGCGCTCGCAGACAACGACAAGATACGCTCCATTATTATCAACAGCGGTACCAACCAGGATGGTAAGACTGCAGGGTTGACGAATCCAAGTGGTGATGCACAAGAGCGTTTGATACGCGATGTGTATGCCAGAGCTGGCATCTCCCCTGACGATACGGGCTATGTCGAAGCCCATGGAACTGGTACACGGATCGGCGATCCCATAGAGGCTACTTCCATTTACCGTGTTTTTGGAGCTGGCCGTACAAAGCGCATGCCGTTGTACATGGGTTCTGTCAAATCCAATGTTGGTCACTTGGAAAACGCAAGCGGAATCATATCCATTATCAAGGCATCCATGATGTTAGAAAAGGGCTTTATTCTTCCCAACGTCAACTTCGAAAAAGCCAATGATGCTATTCCCCTCGACGAATGGAACATCAAAATTCCAACCAGTATCCGACCGTGGCCTAGAAGCAAGCGTTACATCAGCGTCAATAGCTTCGGCTTCGGAGGATCCAATGCCCACGTTGTGCTGGAAAAAGTCTCACCGTCGTATGCTGATCTTCCTCTAGATAGTCAGAATAAGATCCCGAGGCTGTTTGTATTATCTGCCCATGATGAAGGTGCGGCTAAGAGGGTTGCTGAACAGCTTGGAGTCTATATCGAGCAACATCCCGAAGTCTTTCAAAAGCGGTTGGTTAGGGACATGGCTTATACCCTCGGTGAGAGGAGATCGCATCTACAGTGGCGCATAGCCATCACGGCATCCTCATGTGATGGCCTGGCGAAGGCTCTCAATGGGACTGGCGCTACTCCTGCCGTCACTTCCGATGAGCCAAGAGTGGCATTTGTATACACTGGTCAAGGAGCCCAGTGGGCAGGGATGGGTAAAGAGCTTATGGAGAGCCATCCGATTTTTGCCAATACCATCAAAGCCTGCAGCGACCATCTTCAGGAGATTGGCGCCGAGTTCTCCCTCTTGGAAGAACTAGCCAAGGGTGGCAAGGAGTCGCTAGTCAATGAGGCACACATCTCACAGCCTGCGTGCACAGCCATCCAGCTTGGCCTCACGAACCTCTTGGAGTCTTGGAACATTAGACCTTCAGCAGTCATCGGTCACTCTAGTGGCGAGATTGGAGCTGCTTTTGCTGCTGGGGCCATTGGCCTCGAGGAGGCTATGTCTGTAGCCTACTGGAGAGGCAAGGTTGCCTCAGAAATGAGACTCAAATACCCTAACCTTCGAGGTGCCATGCTCGCTGTAGGTGCTGGAGCCGACGAGGTTAGGCGCATCATCAAGACTAATGGGCTTCGAAAAGTCACCGTGGCCTGCGAAAATTCTCCCAATTCCGTTACAGCTTCTGGGGACGAAAAGGATGTCGATAGCTTGGCCGCAGAACTGGAGAGTCGAAGCATTTTCAACCGCAAGCTGCGGGTGACAATGGCTTACCACTCGGCTCATATGCAGTTGGTTGCAGAGGACTACAAGGCCGCCATTAAATACGTAACATCCAAAGCTGCCTCGGACGTGGAGTTTTATTCCTCGCTAAATGGCAGTAAGCTCGACTCGACATCTTGCCTTGGTCCATCATATTGGGTTGATAACCTGACCAAACCCGTCCTCTTCTCTCCAGCCCTCAAAGAGCTTCACCTTGGTGCAAAACCGGATGTCATTATCGAGGTTGGCCCTCATTCTGCTCTTGAAGGCCCAATTAAGCAGATTCTGAAGGCTGTCAGCCCCCAGGCTGCTTTGGGAGTCAAATATCTGCCTTCCCTCATTCGCAATCAGCACGCCACCTCGGCGGCTTTGAACTGCGCGGGCAGTTTGTTTGTGAAAGGCTACCCGATCAATTTAAAAAAGATCAATCTCCCATACGAAGGTGTTCGAGTCCCCACTGTCGTCACGGACTTTTACCCGTATCCTTGGTCGGAACACAAGTACTGGTTTGAGCCTCGGTCAGCTAAGCAGCTGCGTCAGAAGCCATTCGCTCGCCATGATCTCCTAGGGCTCCTGGAGGACTCATATAGCGAGATTGAGCCGAAATGGAAAAACGTCATTTCAACAGATGATGTGCCATGGCTCAAGGATCATCGCATGCAGTCTCTCGCCACATTTCCATTGGCAGGTTACATTTGTATGGCCGTAGAAGCAGCGTCACAGCGGGCACAGATGCGAGGTATACCATCTGAGCAAATTAACGGCTTCCGTCTTCGAGAGATTCAAGTCTCCAAGGCTCTCATACTTGACGATGGTGCTCCATACGAGATGATATTCTCCTTGAAACCCTATGCTGAGGGCACAAGGTCCTACTCGAATGAGTGGGATGAGTTTCGAATTTCATCTTGGACCTCTTCCAGAGGTTGGCTGGAGCATTGCAGCGGCCTGGTTGGTATTAAAAAGGTCGCGCCAGCAAATCCGGTCAATGCTATCATGCTAAGTGCTGCTTCCGCCCGTCGCCAGAAAATTATGGCTACGGGCTGCGATGAGCTTCTCGTCGAGGGCTTTTACTCTGAACTAGAAACTCGAGGTGCTGGGTACAGCGGAGTCTTTCGAATTTCGCCAGATGCCGACGTGAGGATCCGTGGGCAGTATTCTACTGCTGCTTTGAGGGTTCCTGATACAACAGCTGTTATGCCGTCATCCTATGAAACAGCATCCATTGCCCCTGCGGCATTCGTAGATCTTTTGTTTCAAATTACGTTCCCAATTCTAGGCGCAGGCAGTGGCAGGATGCCTTCCCTGTTCATGCCTTCCGCCGTTAAGGATATTGAGATAAGCAGCACACTACCAAACAAGCCAGGCGATTGTGTGCAGGTTGTCGCCCATGGTTGCCCGAATTTTGCGGCTCCGGGTCCTGTTGACTTTTTCATTGATTCATGGTATGGAGATGCCATTGAACCTGTGGCGAAGATCAGTGGCTTTAGAATGACGCCAGTGAACGGTGACATCGATGAGGGTGTGAGTCCCCGATCTATCTGCTACAAAGTCCAATGGGAGTCTCTTGATGGGGTTAAGAAGCAGATTGAAAGGAGAGAAAACAGGAATGGCGCTATTGAGAACAACCATGGGAGAAGCAGTTCTGCCAGCCCGATAAAAGTAAATAGCAACGGGCAAAACGATCACATCGGCGATAGTTCTGAGGATTCCACTCGAGATTTCAATGGTGCCAATGACATGAAATGCCGTGCAAATGGATATCATCGGCCCGACAAGACTTGTGAAGAAGTAAACGGAACGAATGGTGAATTTGCAGTAGACCGTCTTCAGGCCAGCTTGAGTGATGCTGATTTCGTTATAATCTCCCATCATAACAGAAGCAATGACCTCGTGAAAACTCTTTTTGACCTCCTAGAGTTGCGCACCACCAAGATGCCACGGCTCGTCAGGCTCTCTGACGTCGTTCCTGATTCCACCTCTTGCTATATCTGCTTGATCGAAATAGACGAGCCTCTGCTTGCGAACATGACAGCCGAGACCTTTGAGAGGATGCAGAATCTGCTCACTACTTGTCAATCCATGCTTTGGGTGACTTCTGGAGCATATCGCTTTGCTGAAAGTCCAGAGGGCAACATTTCGCAAGGTCTCTTGCGCACTGTCCGTTCTGAGGCAAGCAAACCTGTAGCCTCTCTTGATTTAGATCCCCATTCAAAACTTGATGCCCAAGAGACGGCGGAGCTCATTCTTCGTGCTATCAAAGTCTCTACTGCGCCAAACGAAGATGGTACTCCCGTAGATTACGAATTTGCGGAAGAGGATGGCATCTTGGTAGTTCCACGCGTCGTCAAGCAAGATGATATGAACCTTGCCATTTTCCATGACATAGAGGCTTCTGCCGCACCGCCATACATGCAGCCATTTGAGCAGCCTGGACGCCGCCTCGCAGTTGCCGTTGGCACCTATGGCGCTCTTGATTCACTGTACTGGAAGGACGAGCATGAGACGCCCCTAGGCCCTCTTGATGTCGAGATCAAAGTTGCGTGCACAGGCATGAACTTCAAAGACGTAGTAATCGCTATGGGCCAAGTGCCTAGCCCGTACCTCGGAGTCGAATGCAGCGGCACTATTTCTCGTGTCGGATCCCGTGTTGGCTCTCTCAAGGTTGGCGATCGTGTGTGTGCTATGTCTCTGGGTGCGTATGGCACATACTCTCGATGTCTTGCATCTAGTGCAGCTGTGATCCCTGATGGTATGAGTTTCGAGGTGGCCGCATCAATCCCTGTTGTATACTGCACTGCATATTACGGCATCATGGATCTTGCTCGGCTGGAATATGGTGAGAAAATATTGATTCATGCCGCGTCTGGTGGTGTTGGCCAAGCGGCCATTCAGCTGGCTCAGATGGTTGGTGCTGAGATCTATGCCACTGTTGGGAGCGCAGACAAAAAGCAACTCCTAATGGATGTATACGGTATTCCAGACAGTCACATCTTCTACAGTCGAGACATTTCATTTGGTCCAGCTATCCGAGAGGCTACTGGTGGGAATGGAGTCGATGTTGTGCTCAATTCGCTTGCAGGCGATCTCCTTCGTGAGACGTGGGAGTGTCTTGCGCCGTTCGGACGCTTCATTGAGTTAGGAAAGCGGGATATTACAATGAACACAAGGCTCGAGATGGCCAAGCTCGAGTATAACTGCACTTTTAGCTCGGTTGACCTGACACTTGTTGCGGCAGAACGGCCCAAGATCATGGAGCGCACCTTTGCATCTGTCATGCGCCTCCTCGAGAATAAGACAATTAATCCCATTGGGCCCATCACCCCCGTCAGCATCCAAGACGTTGAGGGAGCACTTCGAAAGTTGCAAAGTGGTAAAACGACAGGGAAGCTGGTGGTGACGCACAATGGCCGGTCCCAAGTCAAGGCTACGCACCCTGCGCCTCGATCAGACATGCTAGAGCACGATGCAACGTATCTCATCATCGGCGGAACGGGTGGCCTTGGCCGCTCCATAACCAGGCGCATGGTGAGGCGAGGGGCTCGTCACATCATCCTACTTTCCCGCAGTGGCAAGGTAACAGATAATCTAAGCGTGTTGATGAAGGAGAGTCGAAAACTTGGCGCCTCGATATATGTTATGCCTTGTGACGTTGCAGACGAGGAAAAAGTCAAAGCGTTGGTGGGTGAGCTGCAAGATGATCTGCCCCCTATCAGAGGCATCATTCATGCTGCCATGGTCCTTAGAGTATGTGTCCCCCTCCCATATTTGATGTGAATAGTGATCCTGTTGCTAATGACTCTTCCAGGACGTCCTTTTTGAGAAGATGACCTTTGAGGACTATGCGGCCGTCGTTAGAAGTAAAATCTCTGGAGCCTGGAATTTTCACAACGCCCTCATTAATACCCCACTTCAATTTTTCATCGTCCTCTCTTCTGTCGCCGGCATAGTGGGCAACAGAGGCCAAGCACATTATTCTGCTGCTAACACGTACCTTGATGCTCTCGTCTTATACCGACGCCGTAAGGGTCTTGCTGCCGCATCTATCGACCTTGCCGCGGTAGAGGGAGTTGGTTACCTTGCTGAGAATGCGGCCAAGATGTCTCAGGTCATGAGAAACTTGTCTGATAATACTGTGGGCGAGGCAGAGGTATTGGCCTTGATCGAATCTGCCATGACGGGCAAAGTCGACTGCTTCTGCCAAGGCCAGGTTATTACTGGAATGGGCTTCGACAATGCATCGTCGTTGCCCTACTATGCCTCGGATGCCAAATTCTCTCACCTGCGCGATGCCCTGCTCGCCACATCAGCCGATGCAGACACCGCTTCGGGATCCGAAAACTTGACCATCTGTCAGCAGCTTAGAAGATGCGCCACCGTCGAGGAAGCTCAAGATATGGTGACACTCGGCCTTCGACACAAGCTCGGTGCTATTCTCATGCTACCGGAAGAGGTGATGGCAGCTCGGCAGGGAAACACGTCCATCACGGCCTTTGGACTAGATTCACTCAATGCGATTGAGCTTCGAAATTGGATTGGAAAGGAGTTGCAGGCCCATCTGCAGGTCCTGGAATTGCTTACTAGCGGGCGGGTTGCAGATTTGGCGGCCCTCGTGCTGCGCAAGTCGAGAATCGAGGGAGTGTGGACGCAGAAGTGAGCGTAGTTCAGTCATTACCTTGCTAGTACTATTTTTGTTGAATTTTTCTCATGTATGAAATGAAGTATGATTAATGCACTGATTGAACTTTTAAAGAAGAATAAGGGTAAAGGTTCTGACGTGTTTGAAATTGTTGATTTTATTTCTCTTGTACTTCGTAATCCAACCCCGCCTTTACAATGACGCTGCAGAAGTCGTTCCTGCCCGATTCCTTCACAGAGTTAAAGCGCTTCCTATCTTGGCAAAAATCGATAAGACTGGGTGATGGCACTTGCCGTTTAATCCAAGGGGAAATTGTCCACTGTTTGGGATAGGATTAAAAAGCCTCGAAATAATTGCCGGCAACTGCTTGTAGGCGCCAATATTTTACCCTGGAGACAGGCACCTGAATTAGGGAATTTCTGCGTTGCTAGAAGAATTAAAAAGCAACCTGACGGCAAATTCCGTAGAGCGCTAAGCCCATATCGACCAAATCTACCAAAAAGGGAAATGCGGGGGTTCCGCTCCTCTTACGTACGCTTTTCTTGCCTTAGTAACAAGGCCTCAACGCACGCTTTGTTGCGCTGACATCATCGGCAGCAGAGCTACCCTGTGAGACCAGAATTACCGAAAAGGGAAATGGAAGAGAAGGGCTTGATCGACAATAGTTTGTAATGTGGAGGTTACTTGGCGCGAAGCTATTGAGATTGAGATTTCGGATGCGATTTTGATGGCATTTGGAAATGTATATATAGATGGGATGGATGCCAAACAACATCAATCATTCCATCATCACATCACCGCATCAACAAGCAAAGCAAAGCAAAGCAAAGCAATCAACAAAGCACAACACAAACCAATAACAACACCAGCTCTACCAAACACCACAATCTCACAACCATCTCAACAAAGCATATACAAACCATCATTCATCATGGGCAACAACGTTCAGCACCAGGATCTCCCTCTCTCTGGCGTCGCCCGAGACGGCTGGTCAACCGACACCGAAGCCACAGCTACTTGTTTCTGCGGCGCTGTGCAATTGGTCTTTGTAAGTTGTGCACCCTCTCTGTCTTATAACAGACTCATTACAAAGTTAAATATCAATGCGCTAACTTGACTCACAGCCCACTCAAGCCCCAGGCCTGGTCAACACCTTCCTCTGCAACTGCTTCGACTGCCGCAAAGTTACTGCCTCCATGTTCGCTTCCAACTTTACTGTTGAAAACTCTTATATCAAGCATGTTCGTGGCCAGGATAATCTGAGCCGCTGGGGCCAGAACAAGACCCCCGCTTCCGGAACGGAGATGGCCAACTACTTCTGCAAGACCTGCGGCACGCTCATGTACCGCAGGAGCGAGCTTACTCCCCATCAGAGCTTCATGCGAATTGGTACCGTCGACGACTTCAAGCTCCACGAAACCAAGTTGAAGCCTCAGCTGGAGCTCTTTACCGATAGCCGCGTGAACTGGTGGCATGGAATTGAGGGAGCCACCGCGTTCCCAGGCCCCTACAAAAGGGGCGAGAGCAAATGACTACACTCGGAGAAGACGAGACTGTGAAGGGTTCACAGCGGGAGAGAGATGGCGATTTCATAATGTATAGCATATAGATTGGCAAATAGACTGTTACTTCTTTACCATTTTGATGTAACAAGTTTGCATCTTTCCTCTGTGTTGCCTGTCAAAAATGTGTCTGCTTACGGCGGCACTTTCATTTTAAGCATAGCGGCTAGATGATGCACCCGCACTAGAAACCAATAAATTGCCAGTTCTGGCAGGCCCTGATCATAAGTGGTAAATCGTATTACCCGCTTCTAAGAGCATAATCGGCCTCTGTAGCCAAAAATAAAAATGTCAAGCGGTGCCCTCCCGTGTTCTGGGGCACTACCCGAATCGCATCGATAGTTCCGTCATGCATTCCGCCGTCATACGACACCACCTACATCATAATCCCACCTTACCCGCAGCCGAGTCTTCCAAAAGTCGACATGACGCCCAACTCTTGGTACCCGAATGGGGCGGAATTGTTCCAGGCGGACGGACAAGGCGGGTGCGGCAATGCAGTCATGCGCTGATGAGACCCTATGGGCTGATGCCTTGCCCAACACATGATTCCATGGAGATTCAGCTCCGAGAGAAGGACGGCTCCGGAGGCCTTTGCTATGCCTGCTCAGGGCAACGCCATGCTATTTGCCACCTAGCAGTCTTCTTCTTTCGAATCCTTTTTCAATGCTGAACCCTCGGTAATTGTCTGAGTTGGAAATCCCCGCATCCCACAATACGATGCTTGGCGCTTCGATCCCGCCAAAGCTCATCCGCTAGCGGTCGGCTTTGTCTCAATTACAGCCGGAGCTTTCCTGTCCTCGTCTGTCCGTCTGTAGCGCCCTATACATCTTACGCAATGGAAAGAAAAAGCGTGATCCTCTGGGCTCGTATTCATTGTACAACCCATTTCATGCACCTCTCAGCCACTGCAACGCGACCTCACCGCTAGGTGAAGGCTGCTTTAGGAAACGCGGTATTCGTATTCAGAGAGGCTTTAAGCTTAAGGCGGAAATGTGGGTAGTGTAGATCCCCCAGAATGCGTGAGGCTCTCAGGATGTGTTGGCCCATTTTGCAAGCGATGGTCCGTAAAGAGCATCAATTGAATGGAATACTCGGTTAGAACCGTATGAAACGTAGTATTGGGATCCTGTTAGGCATGACCTGTGAGTGACTTGAAAGATATAAAAAGGGTCGACTCTTCCTGGTAGAGATGATGCTCTAATAGATCATCACAGACTCTAAAGACTCACAGAAACACAACCATCTTCAAGAATTTTTAAACACTTTCAAGTATTCCACATTTTGGCCAAAATGAAGTTCTCCAAGACTGCCGTTCTTGCCATTGCCGCATTCGTTGAATCGGCCACTGCCTTGGGCAAGGCCCGTGTTGTCAACAAGTGCCCCTTCAGCGTCACTCTCTGGTCTGTCGGCAGCGCCATCTCCCAGCCTACAACCCTTGCCAAAGGCGGTTCCTATGGCGAGACCTTCTCACGAGACCCCGTGACTGGCGGTCGTGCCATCAAGGTTACTGTCCAGCCTGACGGCCTCTACACAGGCAAGCCTCAGACCATCTTTGCCACAAACCTCGACGGCAACACCATCTGGTACGATCTCTCGGATGTCTTCGGCGATGCCTTCAACGGACGCAAGGTGGTTGTTGCTAGTGCCAACACTGCTTGCCCGCAGATTGTTTGGGGAAGCGGTGTTCCTCCTGCGGGAAGCCAGGTCAAGAACTGCGGCGCGGATAAGGATGTCACTTTGACGCTGTGTGCTTAAACCGATTCGATGCACAAGTGGAGGGAATATTTTGGACTTGGTCGAGATGATGATAGAATTTTAAAGGCCTAGTCATTTGGGCGTTATGTCAGTAATGAATTTATGAGTTTTTAATTCAAACAATAGCCTCTAGGTTTCTGGTATTAAGATGATTGACTCCTGTTATGCTATGTGTGATTTACCATGTCCAATTTAACACGGCAATACGATTTAGGGATGGTCTTTTGGCTATGGGGAAATAGAAGCCGCAGTATCAAAGCCCTTCGTCAGCCTCGCGAAGATCCTGGTTTGTAAATGGTCGATCCTTCTTGGTCGATGTCACTTTCGTTATACTGTTCGACGTTAAAATCGCCAACAGAATATCGTAGCCCGACCCATTAATGGATTCATCCTCTGATCCAAAACTACGCAAACGTAAGGGTATTCTCCTTAAACCACGGCAAATAGGTGTCTCTCGCCCAAGCTGTTAGCTCTCGAACACCAGCAACAATAGCGTAAATCTCCCTCAAGTTCCTCGTTGTATCAAATGCCAATCCTGCCCATAACTTGGTCTTTCCATTATCATATGTAGAAAGCACCAAGTCCCATCGATTCTCGTGGATGACGATTCCTGGTATAAAGCCAAGCTTCGATAGCGCTGTAAGCTTTTCTGCCTTGAGTTCTTCGTCTGTTGGTGCATTAAGACCTTGAGCCGCACGCTGTTGAAGAAGCTTCTGACCAACAGCCCATTGGAGAAAAGCCCACTGCGCAGCATGCCAAGTACCAATTTGTAGCTGTGCCTGTTCTCCTTCCAATCCAGGCATTTCAATCACAATACTTAATAAGAGAGGACGAAGTTGAAGTGGTTGGAAATCAGTATGGTTAACAGATAAAGTGGGCATTGTTCTGGCTAAGGCCATAGCTGCCTGTACTTCTTTGTCCTGGTCAAATGAGGCGTATATACAGGCATCAACCATCTTCGTATTAGTTGATAAAATCGGTTTGAATTCTCGGTGCGGCTGGGCAGAGGTACTGTAATTGGCGATAATTAGTACAGCTCTCTTTACCCAAGGATCAAACTTACCAGCTCATATAATTAAAGTCATCATACAGTCTACCAACAGCGTCTTCAAATATACTATCAAGCAAGCGGAAACGAACCTGATAATTCCAACTAGCCTCCTCATGATGGAAATTTTCACACTCAGTAGCCCCTACTAAAACTCGCTTGATCTCTTCGAAAGATGGAATCCGACCAGGCAAGTCATCTGGTGCATCAGCAGGCTTAAAGGAATGGCTCCATAGACTCATGTCCATGCTTTGAGCCGCGAGCATCGTTTGAAAAGCATCTGGTATGATGTCAAGGCCTCGTCCGATGCGTGCCATAATAGCGTACAGAGTCTTCGCGACCGCAGGCACTGTATTCTCATTAAGCCGTGCGCATTCGACACTTGCGTAGCTCAAGCGCAAGCTCATCATCTGTTTTTCAGTTGATGATGCTCTTGATATGGCGCTGGTCTCGGAAGCCATAGCAGAGGCATGCAGCCTCAAATTGTTGGCGTGGTGGTGCGAGGTTAGTGTGACGTGATCTTCCTAAGAAAGGGTTTCACAATCAGGGAGCTAAACAAGTGACGGAAGAATCGATGAGAAATATACGAAGTATATGGTACCCTTATACTGGAAGACCATGTGTCACGTGCCCATGCTTTTTATGAATCAGAGGAGGAAAACCTGCGAGAGGATGCAGCATTAAATTATTGGCGTGGTAGTGGATGGTTGGACGTGAATAGTGCAAAACGCACTGGGATAGTACATTTCTAAAACCATCCTTGGAGGGCTATAGAACATTAATATGTGTCAACTCGGTATTAAAAAATCTATAGCTATCTACTCAATTTATTGCTAGCTGCTCAATCTATTGCTAGCTACTCAAATTGCTAAATCTATTGATATCATGGGCCGGCTATTTCATCTTGTTCATCTTGCTATGATAAATTGGAAGTTGGAAAGGACATCGCATTGACTGGTCAATAGCCCCGCAATTATGGGTAGCTGGTTCGTTCACCTCAAACGGAAAATACTGACGCGCCCCAAACAAAGTAAGTGTACTTAAACATGCACTCTCAAACAATAAACTTTGGGTCGGTAAATATCAATGTACCAAAAAAGAAAAGAAATAAACTCATACTAGACAAATATGCGTCGCTGAATCAAACCAAAAAGATTCTCCGATACTGGGAATCGAACCCAGGGCTGCTCGGCACTCGGATAATGAGAGCGAGCGATGTTAGCCACTACACCATATCGGATGTCCTTATATGATGAAAGCAACATGAAAGTCATCCCATAAAACTTTCAGCATGTGATCGATCCCGTAGGTAGGAGGTATAATCGTCGTTTTCTCCAATCCTAAGACCCAATAATATTGATATGGATGTCCATTATTCTCGACAATAGCACTAGTGGTTTGTTGATTTTCTTTTTCCAGATGAGGCTGAAGACGTGAAAACCCTCGAGGATGAGTACGTTGGTCATAAACCCGAAATTCATCGCGCTGGATACCAAGATTAGACAGCCCTATTGCTCAGCTTCGAGACATTCGGGACCAAGGCCTTACTTTGAGATACCGGATAGCCTACGTGGTTGAGGCGATGCACACCATGACGAGGTAAGAGGTCCCGCCAGGACTTGGACCAAGTCATTGAGCCACTGCATCGAGGAGATTTTCCATCCGAACGTTTGTTCGAGTTGGTCATACCGATTGGCTGAGGATCTCACTGAGTATTCAAATAGTGGAGGCTGTTTATATTGAAATTTGACATTGTTCTCCCTCCTTAGCTCAGTGTCGGGACTGATGGCCTTCATTGGTCTTACGATGTCATGGGTAGTTGTCGCATTGTCCGTATCATAACACCTGTAAGAATGTCCAAATTAGTGAAGCTGGTTATTAGGTCCACCTGTGTCGATTTTAGACGTCCCTAGTTCTTTGATACATACCGATACCATTGACATCTACCCATGTTAACTTTATTGGGTCAATAAGGCCCCCTTTGAATGGGATACCAACAAAATAGTTTCCCCCTAAAGCTCTTTAATTTTCTGGAGGAGTTGCACTTCGGACAACTGTTGTGCATCGTTCTCCCCTGGGAGGTACGCTAAGCGAAGAAGCTGTTAGAGAACATGACGGTGGCAGCCAGGGGGGGTTTTAAGGAGAAAGGACAGGCCTCAAGTGATGATAACCGAGGATATGCCCCGAGCTGAGCAAAGAGGCTGTGTAGTTTGGGAAGTCTAGGAGACTCGACTGGGCTATTTGTACCTTGCTGTCTTTAATCTTGTGTTTTGCAATTTGCTCCAAAGATTGTCGATGGCAACTTCCTCAAAGGAAAAGCATTATATTCGAGCATTGCCTTTGATACCCTCGTTGGCGAAATAACTGCCATCTTTACACCAACCGAGAAACTCGATTTAGACAATAGATTATTCATCATCGGTAGCTCAGGCGAGACAGGCGATGCAGCGGTTTTGTCCTAAAAAATCCACAAATAGCGATGAGATGCCATTCCAACATCGTAAAGTAGACGCACCTGATCCCGCAGAATATGATTATAGGTTGCGTGATCCTATTATTTAATTTAGTAGGGTTATTCGAGTAGGGGCCTCGAAATACAATGAACCAACCTGGATGAGGCCAAGAAACATATGTAGATCGCCAGCTTTAGAACAAATTTCTCCCTTGCATCTCAGATGATGGAACAACGGCTATCAACCTAACAGCAATTGAAATAATTCCTTGGTGTTTTTGATCAATATATGTCATAGAGAACTCTGCGCATCGTTCTTGCTCTACCAGCCCATCGTGTCTGGGATGTTTTTCTTTGGTATTATAGGCCGAATCATAGAGAGGAGGATCGGCGGCGAATAGAGATTGGTCAAACAGCCATAGAGCCTAGGATGCATTTGGCCAAGGCGTAGTATGTGAGGATGTAAAGAATTCTCAGTTTTGATTCTAGAGAGAGATGTAGCAACTGCCAGCGTGGCAGTCATGATGAAGCAGGCGCAGGATGCAATCACGTGACCAAGCGACACATGCGCTCTCGTATTGTAGGCCGCATTTCATAGCAATTGCAATGCCAATCCGACCATATTAAGCAGATATATCTTTATTTCTATGGGAAATATGATTAAATTCTAAATATATTGCGAAGATGCCGCATATTTTTTCCCTCGTCACCGTTGTCGAAATGGAAAGTGTTTGACCCAGAGGCTAAGCTGAAACATGGTATTAGTCCCGGGGCATTAGTTTCAATTTACCGGGTAATACACCTTCAATATCTTTTATTGCATTAAATATTAGGTGATTTTTCGCGACATTTGGGTAATTGGATTCTGGGAGAGAACCTTACACTGAGAAATATCAAACTGCAGGACCCAAAACTTCGAAAACCTACCATCCGCGGCGTCGAGCATATAGCCAATTTTCACAGTTTTCTAGCTTGGATTCGGAAACCGAAGACCAAACCAGACACTCTATACAGTCCAACCCAAGGCTCACGGGCAGGGCTTGATCACATTCAAATAGCGAACCAGGAGCGACCATGATACTTGGAACCGCTTCAACGCCCGTGCTGGTTCTGATGACCGATCCAAGTATCTATTTGATGCTGCCAGAAGCTGATGGAGATTAGGTCATTGTTTACATACTTCCATGGTCACGGCGATGGAAAATATAGAATGGGAATACCGTATATACAAGCACTACCCTGTGTTTCCAAGACTATTTACATTTCCTCGTCTCCAAAGGGAGGGCAAAGAATATACATGTGTACAACTTTGCCATCCTATGCTGGGGCAGTTTCGTTGTACTTGAGGATGAACGTTTGAGTGTTCTTGCTATCGTAATCATCCGGGTTGTTTACGTCTCCGTAAATTTTCAGTGCGCGCACCACGAATTGGTAGCTTCCTTCAGGCGCGACAATACCCTCCTGCGTCATTCCCGTAAATGGAGAAACATAGTACGATCTTGAGCTGAACGGAAGAGGATAGCCCCCTAGGCTGCCAATTATGTCGAGGCCTAATACATTTGTCGTATTGACCTTGCCCTTTGTGTCGCCCACAGGAATGAGATCTACTCGCAGGACAGGTGTTCCAGCATCAATCTGGATAAGAGCAGCAGGATAGTCGGGCCGATCCGCACCATTATACGCGACCGACGAGTTAGGGTAAGGTAGAGGGAATATAGTGTTATCATCGGCTGGGTTTGTTGAGTAAATGTTGTAGTGAATCATGTAGTTGAAGTCAGGATCAACCACCGGAAGCTTGGCCAGGCTTCCTACGACGCCCAAGTAAGGAATGGCTAGACCGTCGCCATTTGTGCCATTTACGGTAACATATCCGCTGTAGACAGGAATCGCTGAGGCATTCAGTCCTTGGGGAGGAGTTGCCACAATGGTAATATCGGCTGACCTTCCCGCTGGGATTGTGACTTTCTGTTGTGAAAAGGCGAGTTTGGCTGAAGCACCTTTGGCGATGGGGTTCGGGAATGGGGCCGGGAAGTGGCTGTCTCCATTTCCGTACGTGTACATGGTCAGAGAGGGAGTGTGACCGAGTGTGTATGTTACGCTTTTCTTTCCCGTGTTTCTGATGGCGAAGCTGGTCTTCTTGACGAAGTTGTCGGTATCATTGAATGCAATGTTTGAGACGCTGAGCAAGGTTGAGATATGAGCAGCCTTGTAGGCCTGTGCCAAGCCGGCACCCTGCTGCGCGACGGGAGCCAGTTCATTGGCGTGCAATGTTACCCCATCGTAGAATGGCAGCTGCAACGCTGTTGAAGACACCAAGTTTAAGAGAGCCTTGGGGTCTCTGATCCCTCGTGCTTCCATAAGCAGGGCGTAAATTGCAGCCATCACCGGTGTGGCCATGGAAGTGCCAGTATCGATGTAATAAGCTCCCTTGGACAAGGGCCACGTAGACAGAATGGTACCTCCTGGTGTTGTAATCGAAGGATTTACATCTGCTTGCCATGTTGGGCCCCAGCTCGTGAAGGTATCAATGTAGTTCGGATTGATGGCATTGGGAACAGAGACTCCCGCTTTGCTGTCAGATGACGACTGAACAAATGTCATATAAAGGTCCTTGCCACTGCTTAGCTGCTTTTGCCATAGAATACCCTGTGAGTAGCCGGTCATCCCGAGGCCGGAAGCCTCACCAGCCCAGATTCTCCAAGGACTTCAAGTTGAGAATCGTTAGTTCCGCCCAGCTAAGTAGACAAGGGACCTAAACACTTACTTTCCAGCGCCATCTAGCCAGAACATAAAGTACTGTGCGCCTCTGGCTTGCAGGTTTTGCACTTGAGTATAGGAATCGCAAACAAAATCGGTTGAGTTATACATCAAAAGGACAACCTTATCGCTGAGATCGGCTGGTGCATTGTCATTGAACGGATTGCAAGCGGTATAAGATCCATCTGTGGTGACGTTGGGTGTCGCTGCCCACACTGGCAAAGTAATGTTCGGGAATACAAAATCTGTGGGTGTATACACGAAGGGAACCTGGTTGGCAGTGGATTTATCTGTGCTCACGAAAGCCCCGGTTCCCAAAAAGGGAGTGTCAGTATTCTCGACAGACGACACGGCCGTGACGCCTTTGCCGTTAGCTGGAGTGCCCGCAAGGAACAGTCCTGCTGAGCCAGAGTTGCCGTTTGCAACGGTGCAGGGGACGCCGGCATCCACTATTCGGGACAACACAACAGAAAAGGGATCCTCAGTCCAACCAGAAGCTCCGCCAAGAGAGAGGGTGATGATATCCGATCCGTCTTCGAAAGCCTGGTTGGCTGCTGCGATGGCAACATCGGCCCCCACATCACCAGAGCAGCCGAAGACTCTATACATGCCAATGGTCGCTCCAGGAGCAGCACCAATGAAACCCATTGGGTTTGGTCGGGCCCCAATGATGCCTGCAACATGTGTTCCATGGCCATCGCAAGAGCTGTAAGGCTCAGGCCCTGGAACCGGCGTGTTGTTACCGTTGTAGTCGTCACCAACCATGTCCCTTCCGTAACTAATGGCACAGCCTTTGCCAAAGCAAGCTCCTAATGCAGGGTGATTGAAGTCGACTCCCGTGTCTATGATACCAATCTTGATACCCTTGCCGGTGAATCCTTCCGCATGAAGCTTATCAATCTGCACCGCAACATGCGGCGCGTAGGTATCCTTGCCAGATGTTGCCCTGCGGAAGAGATCTGAAGCATCGCTCGAATGGCTGGAATCACCATTTGTTGAGTTAACGGTTGATCCAGATGGCCGTTTGAAACGCTGGACAGGCCACACCTGCTTCACAGAAGGCGCAGATGCAATCTTGGCAGACGTGGACCGGGGATCCAGATCAATGGCATCCAGCTGAAATGAAGCTCCCTTGAATAAGGTATAGTCGAGGTTCAATCGCTTGGTTGCAGGAACGCCGTGCCTCTGGAGGTCGCTAAACAATTTTGCCTCGCCCTAGAAAGCAATCATGGGTTAGATATAACGCATAGAGCAACAGTCCAAAGCATTGAACGTACATGACCATCTTCATACTCAACAATGTAAGCACCTGGAATAAAGGGAGACTCTCCTTTGGTCCAATCCTCTTTCCCATCAGCTATCCCATGAGATCCCTGAGCAGCCACACGAGACCCATCTGCTAACAGCAAGCCCAATAGGGGCAGTAAACGGAGATATGGCACCATTCCGCCTTTATAAGCAAACAGTTCCGAGCGCCGAACTCGAAACTATTGTACTCTTTGATCAGAATGAACGACAAACAGGCACGCGCCCGTCTCGAGGCAACACGTCCTGTCTTTATATACCTCCAATCCCAACAGTGTCACATCTCAGTTGTCAATTGTTGTGCCTGCCAAGGCCGTAACGTCTCATTCGATGAACTTTTTATCGCGGTCCAAGAATGGCTATACTTGCGGTCGAGATGGCGAGCTTCCAATTACGATCCATATTGCGGGGACCCAGCATCCGCGGAGGTACGCAATTGAGTGAACGATGGCTGTATCTTTGAATGCTATAACGCTTTCAGATACAGTGTACATGTGATAACACTTTAACATCTCCGGCCCCATGCATGAGTGGAGCTTTTGCTTATACCTTATTTGTGGTCTGACACGACCAGCGCTGGTTGGCATTCCGTAAGTCTATCTTGATTGAAAAGGAAGGTCAGTTTAGAGGGTAGCAGCTAATCAGTTCAGCGCAACTCGTTCGTAATTGTAATTGTGCACCGCAGATGCGCTCAGGGACCTTCTAAATGAGGACAGACAAGGGTTACTTGCGCCAGGGGTTACTTAGTTGATCCGGTTTGACTGGGTTCATTCAACGGGTATTTTGTCAATATATTAACCTTGCTTGTGTTTCGTTTAGTGGAGGGGGAGCCCTCGATAAGGGGTTCCCATGCCATTCATGTAGTAGTAATAGACAGAGCATTGCACCTT
Source organism: Trichoderma brevicompactum (assembly GCA_003012085.1). Classification (NCBI taxonomy): domain Eukaryota; kingdom Fungi; phylum Ascomycota; class Sordariomycetes; order Hypocreales; family Hypocreaceae; genus Trichoderma; species Trichoderma brevicompactum. Next base: position 25,370 of record PXNZ01000008.1, read on the forward strand.
GGTCGGTCTACCAAGAGTTAAATGACAGAGCATATGCAGGTGCTATTCGATTGGGCGATGAGAATCTGAAGCGACACAGCTGATGATGCGAACAAGGGCAATTTCCATTTAAAGCGAGCAGATATGTTTGGCTGCTTCAAAAACCCTCTCATGTTGACTCCGTTTCTATTGTTTGCCGATAGGTGAGGTATTTTGCGCAACTAGAAAGTTTGGTATTATCCGGAATACCGCTTTTGAGCATTATTTTCTCTGTCTAAAGGATAATGACAGGGAATTGCCGGTTGACGGATAGGCACAAGCACGTTGCCGGTGTCTAATGCGCGTCAGATCAGGTTACCAAACTCCCAAATTGGTAGCTGGGTGATAAGCGCTATGATCAGACAGGTCATAGTAATTCTTTGGCATGAACTGATATTCTCTCAAAGAACTGTTGCGGAGAGTATATAAACTTAGTACGGGCGATTAGATCCGGTATCAATGGTATGCTCATGCGCGTAAGAATTTGAAAGTCTTGGTAGTTGAAGATGGTTGGACAGAACCCTGAAGCAAGATTAGCCAGAAAGGAACTCTTGCAGCACGCAATGCCAAGTCCGGAGTGGTCCTGGCGCAGCCATAGCCAAGTCAAATAGTGGGTAGTTTTATTCTTCTGAGCTGGGTCTGCCTGACAATTGCAACAGGATCAGCATACATGGTTCCGAGTCGCCCCCTGCCCAGCAACATCCCATTCCCGCTGACCAACTCGTCCCGGACAGCTCCTGTACACCCCGCCCGTCGCTACTACCGATTGTATAAACTCATTCAGAGCACCAATATAGTGTACTTTGGCATCTGCATGGGAGTGCAAGCCTCAATAGATTTCTTCACCCTTCATACAGTCTTTCCTATAGCCTCTCGCGCCATTGTGCTGAGTCGCAGCTGTTCGACATGCACGTTAAACTTCAATCCCTTCTGCTCCGCGTTATTCTTAGAGTCGCAACTGTTCAGTATGTACGTTAAACTTCAACCATTCTCTGCGTTACTCTTCGAGTCGCAGCTGTAAATAAAAGGCGTCTGCTTTACATCTCCGGTGAAAATCCAGGCGGCAGCGTCAAAGTAGGCTGGTGACTAGACGGCGGAGGAGTCTCTAATCCTCTCCATCTAGAGCATCGCCCTTCTCCATCTGCCCAAGGAACTTGGTCACGCGTCTCATACGCGTCATTGCAGATGACTAAGGAACTTGGTGATGCCTGGGTAGCTAACGTGCCTACGCTTCTCATAGTGCTCCCAAGCGGCCTCGTCGAGGTTGGGAGCACGCCTACCATCTCGCTCCAGCCTGGAGAATTGACTCAAGCCGACGGTCGCGAGGAAACTCTTGGTGAAATCCGCAGCTGCGTCGCCGTCGCCCTTACTGTTTTGGCTATGTATCTGATTCAGCTTTTCTGAGTTGCGCATCTCATACGCGCCACTCAGAAGAACCCAGGCGGCAGCGCCCAGCGGGATGAGCGTCGTGAGCTCCCGTGCGTGCGGTGCCTCGTCCATGAAGACGACCTCGGGGTGAAACAATTTGGAGAAGCTGCCAGATGCCGCCACGGGAGTCGTGGCGATGAAGTCGGCCTCGGCCAGCACGTCTCGATACAAGCCGGTGACTAGACGGCGAAGGGGGCTGTAATCCCTTGTTGCTGCACAAGTCAATGATAGTGCTCACGCCACGGTTGCCGCACAGGTTCATGATGGTACTCACATTGCTGTTGTTGCGCAAGTCGATGGTAGTGCTTGCGTCTCTGTTGCTGCGCGAGTCGACGGTGGTGCTCGCGTCTCTGTTGTTATGAGTCGATGATGGTGCTCCTCCCACCATTGTTGTCGCTGTTGCCGCTGCTACCATGCTCACCAATCTCCTTTTTCTATCTGGCCGCATCAATTGTGATTCCTCCTTCCCCTTCTACTGGCGTTCAAGAAATTATGTCTTGAATGGCCCAGTGAGGGTGGACAGCTACAGCTTAGGATGAAAAGCTTTTCAAAAAGGTAGGTCGCGCTCTGTTGTACACCCAACGCCGAACTTCCATTACTTGACCCAATCCCATCACCGATTTTGGTTATGAGATTGAACTGATAGGGTGAGATCCTCGTCCCGCTAGCCACTGAGTGTCTGCAATGCTCATTTGGCGAGTCAAGCAGTTGGGGAACTATGCTCATGCTCAAAATGGAATACGTGTCTTCTAGAATCAAATATTAACCAAGGGCTAATAGAAGCAGAGCGATTGAATGATATACAGTACCTTGAAAAGATGTCAACAGCCTTTTCTCCTCCAGATGGTAAGGGGCCATATGATCTGCTAGAGGCACTGGCATAGATAAATCGATGACTGCAAGGTCCTTGGCTGTGGATTGAAACGCTTGCCAAAACCCGGCTTAAAGGAGTGAAGAAAACGGGACAAAGAGAGCTTTCCGGTGAATTATCAAGAGGGGTGCGCTGCTTGTCGATTCCCGATATGCTTGGATGTCAAAGAGAGAGAAGACACTGTGCCATTAAAACGACAAAGTATGGGATGAAGAGAGCTTTTCGGAGGATTATCAAGAGAAATGCGCTTCCTGTCGATTCCCAATATGCTTGATGAAAGAAATAGAGGAACTGCGTAATTAAGGACGACGGAGTATGGGATGAAGAGAGCTTTTCGGCAGATTGTCAAAGGGGGTGTGCTTCTTGTCGATTCTCAATATGCTTGATGAAGGAAAGAGAGGAAGTGCGCAATTAAAGACGACAGAATATAGGACGAAGAGAGCTTTCCGGTGAATTATCAAGAGAAATGCGCTTCTTGTCGAATCTCAATATGCTTGAATATCAAAGAATGGAGGGACTGTGCCATTAAGAACGACAGACATTATCGCATCCTTTGTTCCAACGAGGCAGAAAATCATCATGCAAAAAGGAGAGAGAAGCGGTCCAAAGAGCACGATGAAAAGAACAAATAAACAAAACCGTGAGGGGCGAGAGGGGAAAAGAGCAGGTTTGAGGCGGTTGTGTGTTGTGGAAGGAACCATCGGGTTGATGGGCAGCTTCAGATGGCAGGCACGGTGTGCACCTGCCCTACTAACCTCAGAGGTAGCGCACCTGCTAAACAGAGGGCCGGTATACGAAGTAGGTACCTCTCCAACTACCGCGCCTTCCTTTTCTTCTGCGTCTTTGAACTTTCGCCAAACTCAGCCTAAGGCATCTCCATCTACGTTACATTTCATACAACATTAATTGGATTGAATTTCAATCATGCGCCCGTCATCTCCGCCATCGGATTGGCATAGACAGTTGCAGGTACGATGCATATTTGCTAGATTGATGCGCGATCTGACTACCCCGATCTGTTGCCCCCACTCAAACTGAATTTGGCTGACCTCGTCTATAGACTTCCAAACACCAAACACACTTCTATCGAGATACAACGCAACGAAGCATTCTCTGTCCCCTGTTACCGTCAAAGACAAACACCGGGTATTCTCTCAATAAGCACTAATATTGGTGGAACTTTTCGGCATCGACCTACCGGATCTCTTATCTATCACGATGCTCCTCGCGCTAGCTTGTGTTTACCCCTGGCTAAGCTCCGCTTCGGCCGTGACATCTATCCCCATGGGGTTGTTACTGTAACGTTACGCTGTCTAATAGAGAAACGGTGAATAAAAGGCAATTTGTGAGCATCATGAAATTCATATTTATGGAATTCCATGCCCAGCCTTGGCGTGAAGAGGATCCCTCTCAGAGGCCAGTGGCACGCGGTTCGGAAGCATTGCTACAGGCACCGCAGACATCATGAGGTTTCTCGTTGTGGTCGTGGGATTGGTTTCCCTAGGTAATATCCTGATACCCAGTAATAAAGTGTTAGTTTCGACTCTAATTGAGTAGGTAGCTCGCTCACAGCTCTTGGGAATACCAACTGTGCCATTTAAAATTACATCTGATCGGACATTCGATTTAAGAAATGTCCATGCCATTGTTGTTGATCTCGCGCACTCCTCTGCCCGTGACCAGGATGGTCTGACTCTGATTCCTCCTACTCTGTGGGAGTTTGCCGAGACGTTTCGGGATGATCTTGCCGGTATTGGAATCAACACGGTCCTCCTCCCTGGTTCCAAAGCTATTGGGAACTCAATCTACATCACTCTCGACAATGACAAGTCGCAATTCGTCAATGCTGCAGGGAACAAGACCTCGGAAGGCTACCGTCTCTCTGTCACTTCGTCAGGAGTTACCGTCAGCGGTGCCAGTCCTTTGGGAGCATGGTGGGGAACACGGACAGTCCTGCAGCAAGCGTTGATCAATAACAAAAAGCTGAAGCTCGGAACGGGCGTTGATTCTCCCGGATGGTCAGAGAGAGGCATGATGGTAAGCCGATCCCGCGGCATTACTGTTTTAAACTGAATAGCTAATCCATTTTGCCGCTCATTCAAGCTGGACGTTGGCCGTCATTATTATCCAGCAGATTTCCTCGCAGAGATGTGTTCCTACCTCTCCTTCTTCAAGCAAAACGTTTTCCATCTTCACCTCAGCGACCACGTCTGGGATCCCGCCAAGCTTGGCTCCCATGAGCTTGCCCTTCAGCTGTATGCCGCTTTCCGGGTGGATTCCGCCGATCCAGCAGTTGCTGGCCTTGCGCGGCCTGCAAACGAGACGTATAGTCCGTCTGTTTTTGATGACCTCCAGCAAAAGTGTGCGCGCCGCGGAGTGACCATCTTGCCTGAGCTTGAGTCTCCAGGACACTCGATGGCGACGACAGACTGGAGACCCGAGATTGCTCTCTCTGACTTTAGCATGCTGAACTTGAGTCACCCAGAAACGCTTCCAACGGTCAAGTCTTACTGGAAGGCTGTTCTCAGCAACTTTCACTCCAAGGTTGTGCACATTGGCGCCGACGAATATGATAGCCACTTCATCAACGAGTACAGCACGTTTGTTAACGACCTGAGTGCTTACATCAAATCCATCTCTGGGAAGAGTACTCGTATTTGGGGCACTTTCCCGCCATCATCGGCTCCCGGCTCCATCAACGTCAACAAGGATGTGACAGTTCAGCACTGGCAAATCGGCCAAGACAATGGCCTGTTTGACTTTATTGACAATGGCTATAACATCCTCAACAGCGATGATTACTTTTATCTTGATCTCAAGTACTCGGACGGCGACGTTTATCCCAAGGAGCTTGATATCCAGCGCGTCTTTCACGGAGCCCCCGACGGCAGCGCATTTGCACCCAACATTCTCGACAACGCCAACGCGACTAACAACCCCCCTCGAGACAGCCCCAATGTGCTTGGACACTTGGCTGTTGTCTGGAATGACTGGGGCCCAAATGCAAGCACTTACCACGAGGCTTACTACATGGTCCGCAACGGCTTGCCGGCTCTCGCTGATAAACAATGGGGTGGCTCGCTGCAAGAGAAGGATTATGCCAACCTGTTTGCTACGCTGCAGCCCGCCGTCCCGGACCAGAATCTCGACCAGCGGATTCCGTCAAAAGGCGCAACCATTGTTTCTTACAACTTTGGCCGCAGCATCCTCCCGCCAGCGGTCGCCGTTCTGGACGGCTCTGGAAACAACTATCATGGCCATCTTGAAAACGGGGCGTATGTAAGCGGTGGCGCTCTTCAACTCAATGGACGCAGCGCCTACCTCAAGACTCCTCTTACAAGCAAAGGACGCAACTATACGCTTTCCTTCTCCGTGCTTCCGAAATCGCACGGCGGCGCGCTCTTCTCTGGTCCGGACAGCAGCCTCCTCAACGGCAACGGCACGTCGACCAACCTGATGTTCGTGTCCCACAACATTGCCTATCCGGTCAATCTGACCCTGCCGCTGAACAAATGGAGCGACGTCACGGTCCAGGGCATTGGCCCGCAGACGTTCATCTCGGTGGGCAAGCAGCGCGAGGAAGTGACTATCCTGATGGGCATCTGGGGAGGGTACATGCAGGAGGGGCCGATGGCGATTGAGGCGCCGATTGAGGTGATAGGAAAGGGTGTCAATGGGCAAATGAAGAATATCAAGTTGTCTAGCGCTGTGTAATGATGTTTACGAGTAGCTATCATATCTAATTTTGATCATTTCCAGCTATGCTAGTGCATTTCAACGGATAGCATTCTCCGCTAATGAAGTGCTAGACAAGTGAAGCTGTCGCCACCACTTGACTCATGACCCTCTTTAATGCAGAGACTTTTTCTTCTTTATATTGCGAAGAATGATTTATCAATTTATCGAGGCCATGTAGATCATTGTCTGTATATCATAGCACAATGTCATCCATTCATCACTTTTGTTAAGCCTGTGGAGTAGACATGATGTAATCTACTGACAACAAGACCACTATGAGCTCATAGACTCACTTTACCAAGTGTATATATAGTTGGGCATCAAAACAATCAAAGGTCTCTCGATTGAAGTTTCCCAACTCATTTTTTACACTTGATAAAATCAGAAAATAAGCAAGATTTACAATTATCGTCATGTCTGAAAATCCTGCACATAACACGGGCGAATTTCACGCTCGCGTCCCACCATCCAAGCCCATGATGAAAGGAGGCGTATGTTTACGACCAACCAAAGTCAAACCATACATGTTCAATCCTGAGTACTAATTGATTGATAATGCAGCATCAACCCGGCGTCAAAGTCGGCAACGACCGTCTCCCAGAATCTCATCTCGAAATACACCCTCCTGGAACCGCTCCCGCCGAAGCATCCTTCCGGCCAAACCCCGTATCGGAAATCCCCGGGCAAGCAAACAACCCCGAAATCGATCCGTCTGGACGGTCAGATCCTCTCGACTTCCCCGGCGCCACATCAAAGGACGTGAACTGGGGCTACGGCCGTCCGGCAGAGGGCCTCGAAGGCAGAGAGGTGGCTTCTCAGTTACCAGGCAAGAAACATACCGGGACGAGAACACACGCTCACAATCACAAAAAGGGCACAGGACTGGGTGCTACCATGGCAAATGCCAATGCTAAAGACCCCGTGAGAGAGCACGGGTGGGATTTACCAGAGGGCGTGGAGAAGGGTGTGAAGGGGAAGGGGAGTGAGGACTGGCCTGGGGCGGAGGAGAGAGAACCGGCAAAGGCGGAAGAGATTGCCTCGGAGAGGTTTTAAGATGGAATTGAGGGTTGCAAAGGGGTAGTGAAAATAGAAAATTGCATAAAATCTCATAAAAACGATGGCGTAGCTTTCGTGGAAATGGCACAATACTACTACAGAATAGCAAAACACTCTTATGTGCACAAGTTTACACAACATAAATATACTATTCTCACCCGTAGAATCGATTTAATAAAAAAAAAACATGAAATATGGCACAAGCTTACACAACACAAATATGCTATTCTCAGTAGAATCGATTTAAATAAATAAATGAACAAATAAATAAAATGAAATACTTTGTGCTACTGCATATTTTCGTCTCAAATACATTAACACCACACCATCGCCACAACACAAAATCCTTCACAAGTGCAAAAACACCAACCAACACTCCCCATTGACAAATGTCTCGCCCATCTCAATCTCATCTCATCTCATTTCCCCCCTCCTCGCATCCGCCCGAACCCGGGCCAGTTCATCCGAATCTGCCCACCGTGGTCAACATCAAACGCTTTTCCTTTTTTATTAATTAATCCCAGAGGATTCTGTTTCACATGGATGCCCGCTTATCAGGGGGCCCAGAGTCGTATCGCTGCTACGTACTTGCTTGGCAAGGAATCGAACATGTCTCTCTAGCAGGTGAGCAGTAGGCAGTGTGAGTAAGACAAAAACTAAACAGCATATCGTAAGCCCAAATCTCGTCCGTTTTTTTTTTACGAGCAGTTGTGGATCAGGTATGTAAGATGGCATACGATGAGTGTCAAGATCACTAAGCGGAGGTGGAACGAAACATGAAATAAAAATAGAAACAAAAATGAAATGTAATGAAAATATCTCGGTAGTCCTGCCTAATCGTGCCCCAGGAACTACATGGAAAAATAAGAAAAAAAAGGAAATCCCGAGTTCCTCCGCGATTGTATAATGCTCCGCCCCCGTGTTATATCCTTCCTACGCCCATTCCGCCACGAAGCAATACTCTGCTTCGGATGATCCTGTCCGTGTGCCTAACAAAGCACAGAACCATGTGAAATCTTTGAGAAAAGAAAAATATCGTGCATGTAATACCCAATGTGAGCCCGCCCGCCAAATGTTTCCAAATCAAATTCTTCGCTTTCCCAGTCCCAATGTTTTTAGTCCCACACTACCATGTCTTGCCAGAAGGTAGCCTGTATTCCCTTTTTTTCCCTGCATGCACATGTCATTTTACCCATCGTCCATCTTCGGGTAATCAGGTAAAATCATACGTAACCAGACTCTCTCGCCCGTCGGAGGTTTCTCTCAGGACAGTCACCCGCTGGTCGTCGGTTCCAACCCAGTTTCTCCTATGCTCATGGTCAGAAGAGTCATCGTCCTCGTCGTCGGCGACATCTTCAGAGTCTCTGTTGGGCCGGGGCCTGACCTCGACGCTATCGCCGTCCTGGCGCCCCTCTAGATCCCAGACTCGAATCTCATCACCCCTCTCGCTGACGCTAACAGCTCTGCCTTCTGGGGTGATGTCGGCGTCTGCGATGCCCGAGGTGTGGCCATACAGCCTCATGGGGTTCGAAATGGCAAACGACTTTTCCGTCGCAGTAACGACAAAGAGCACGAGCGTGTTGTCATGCATGGTCGCAAGCAGATAGGGATGGCTGTAGCAGAGCTTGGCCGGCCCGCCTTCGTCGTCGTCGGCGTACAAGTCTGGAAAGTTGGAGCACGTAGGGCACTTGGGCCGGTACGGGGTGGAGGTGACCAGCCCGCCCGTCTCAGCAGGGAGGGTGTAGGCAACGCGAGAAGTGATGACGTCGGGCTTGGAGTTGCCTGATGGTCGAATGTCAAAATTCTGGATGCCAATGGCCCATCCGCCTACCGTGTCGAACGAGTAGGCGATGGAGGCGACGGCAGACGACTTGAGCTTGCGGAGAGACAAGACAAGCGGCTGCCGCGAGTAGTCAGACTTGAGCGAGGACAAGACATGGGGTTCCGAGAGGTCTGAGCTCCTGTCCACCTCTGCTCCCACCAGCAGCGTAGCCATCTCGTCGTCGTTGAGGTAGCCTTCATCACCATCTTCACCATCTTCACCATGGGGGCGCTCAGCTGCCCCTGTAGATGACGAGGAACAAGCGCCCGCTCCAGCGGCAGACGCACTTGTAAGCTCGGGCTCGGGAGCGGGCGTTTCAAACGTGTACAGAGAGATGAAGCCCAGCTCTGCGGCCGTGATGGCGTAAGGGTACGAGTACGCCACCGATGTGAGCCTGCCCACGTAGCTCTTGTCCTGGCGATACAGCACGACCAGCTTCCCCTCAGACATGATCAGCCGCCAGATGCCAAAGGTGCCGTCGTTGAAGCCCAGCATAATGTCCAGGGTGCCGGCCGAAAGCCTCTGGCCGTCCAGAGACAGGGCCGTAGGCACGAGGTGGATGCCATCATGCGTCTCCGTGGTCGTCTGCGCAATGGACAGCTGAGTTCGCAGGTCCCAGGCGCGGAGCCCGGCCTGCAGGTCGACTGTAACTGCGAGGCCGTTGACAACCTTGACCAAGGTACGGCGCTCCAAGACGGGCGTCAGGGCAAAGTTGACGGGGCTGACCTGGACCTGGCGCACCTCGCAGAGGCCGCGGGCCCAGTTGTGCCGCAGTCTGTACTGCTGCTTCCAGTCAACGTGGTCCGCCGGCTGTTTCGACTTGTCAGCCGGGTCAGCGGGTTTGAAGGGCTCTGCGGGCTCAGCTGGTTCAGCCGGCGTGGGGGGCGCCGAGGTCGAGCTGCCGTCGTCGTTGGCCCCCACGGGCGCCTGCGACTCGCCTTGGTCCTGGGACGAGGCCTTGTCGTCGACCTTGAGACCGGGGATGCGGTTGGCGCGAGGCAGGATGAACCTGCGATAGTAGTGCGAGCGCCACAGCTGGGGATCCGAGGCGACTCTGTAAAACTGCCGCGACACGGGCGCCGCGGCCAGCAGCGTCTGCTCGTCGACGTAGGAGAAGATGCGCAGCAGCAGCTCGTCCGACACGTCGCGGGTGACGTCGTACGAGGGCGTCTTGAGCTCCCGCGGCTTGGTGAGACGCAGCCGCTTGGGCGAGGCCTCGTCGTCGCCGGGGCTGCGAGGCTGCTGTGCGGCGCTCCCGTCTGGCTGGCGGTTGTTGCCATGGTCGCTGTGCGACCCTTTTCTCTTCATGCTCTTGAAGGACAGCATCTTTGTTTCCGCGAACGCTGCTCCCGAAGCCGCGGCTATGCGTCTTGTGTTGGATGTGTGCTGTATGTAGATGCGTAGAGATGTGAGGTATGTAGTATATAATGTGGGCGTGCTTATGAGCGGGGGAGCAAAGCAAAGAGTCCAGTTGTTCCCAAGTCAAAAAGAAGAGAAACAGCTGCAAATACCCTCTCGAATAGGGAGATGGGGAGTGAGTCGTAATGCGCCTCAGAGCCCGTCTCTTCTTCCCCGGATCTGCTCTGCTGGGTGTCTCTTCTCCAGCCAGGTGCGTCTCCAGCTCAGCATGCGGGATTGCGGTGGAGCAGCGCAGAGAAGGGTGATGCTGAGAGTATGTGAGGGAGAGCGAGTGGCTTCTAATAAAAGGAATGGGAGTTGAAGAAAAAAAAGCTGGGGGAGGAAGAGGCGTCTTCTGCCAAGGGAGGGAGAGACAAAGAGAGATGGGAAGAGGTTTGGTGGAGAGAGGGCCGGTGACACACGTGGTATTGGTGTTTTGGAGGAAATTTGGTAAAGATACAGTGTCTCAGGCGACAGGTACAGCGCTGATGGGGTTCGAATACAGGGGACTGCTAAGCACTAAACGGCCCGCTGGAAAGGGACGAGAGCTGCCAACTGTAGATGCCTATACAACTTGTGTTAAACTGCCGGGTCCCCTCGCCCGTCTTATATAGTGGGCTCTCGTCCCAGTGCTACCGTGCCTTTTTGCGCTGCTGCGTCTCGGCTCGCTCTGCTCGGACCTACGGGATGCGTCCAAGTGTTTTTTTCTTCTTCTTTCTTTCCTTTTTCTTCCTTCTTTCGTGCTATCTTCTTCCTTACATATCCTGCCCCTCCCCTCCTTTAGAGGCCCTTCTCCAGCGCTGTCCAATGGCCGTCCAGCCACTGTCCAACCGCTAACGGCCAAGCCTCTCCAGCTCATCATCCCCCCCCAATAGCGCCTCGGTACATCCAACATGGCGGCCTCCACACCTAAAATACATGTAGCCACTAGCTCAACACCACGCCTTTTTTCTTTTCTTTTTTTTCTTATTCTTCTCCCGCCTCTTGTTTCGTATTTTCACACCAAAAACACCAGCAAATTGTCAGACATTCTGCCGTCTTAGCTCAACGGTGACTCTGGATGCCTTGCCCCTCCCTGCGACAAGTCACTTCTGAAAAGAGTCGCCTGCAGGTACGCTTGTATCAGCCGCGACGGCCAGGGCCAATAGATCGCCATGGATCAGGCGGTGATGCAAAGCGCAAGATGCATGCAAAGGGAAATAAAATAAAAAATAAAATAAAAAATGAAAAAATAAAAAAAAGCAAAAAAAACCTCTTCCAGCATACCGCTGCTGCTGCTAATCTATGCAGGCCGGGGAACAACTCATCAAACCCCCCTCCCCCTTCCTTATGCGGCCCAGCCCTCGCGGCAGTTTTTGTTTTGGGAGGGTTGCGAGGTTCAGCTTTTGCTTGGCCCTTTTGCGAAATCCCATCCATGATGACCTCTTCCCTGTTTTCCACTGCCCCCCCTCTTCTCTTGATGCATGCTCTTCCACTTCAGTTTTGCCCCCTCCCCTGTCATATTCCATCTCATCTCAACGCTTTTTTTTTCTTCCTCGGATATGGTAAAAATAAAACAAGACAACAGAAAAAAAAGTTCCGGCCGCTTATAGTACTCCGATACTCCACGCATCTCCGGATAGAGTCTTGCCCTCCCTCACCCTAGCGTAGATCATCTGCACATTCCCGTGTGTGTATCGTGCCCGCGGCTCGTATGTCGAATAGTAGTATATCATATCATATATCCAATGCCATGCTCAGGTTTAATGCTCATAACGTCGTTGTGTGTATTCATCATCGTTGCTGTCATTGCGCGTCGTCGCCGCCTACCATCCAGCCTCCACCACCCAACATCTCCGCCACTACCACGACCACCACCAAAAAAACTCGATCGTCACAGCTGGACCTTGGCGAACAGATCGTCGTATAGCTTTCCAATCCACCCGTCCGAAGCCCCAGCCCGCGCAACAACCCCCAGCCCTCCCACCGCCCACAATGCGGCTGCTGCCACTACTGCAGCCTGGACTCCCAACCACCGCCGCCTGCGATGCCGTTTGGTCTTTTTATCAACCGAGACGGCCTCGCTTCCCCACCAGCCCTTTGTCGACGGCGCAATCCCGAACCACCTGGCCAATCCCCAGACCATATGGCTGCATCCGATGCCAATCAGGCCCCTGTAAGCAATGGCCGCAACCACAGGATGCCTGGCGAAGCCGTGAGAGACATAGGCCAGACCGATGTTTGAGCTGTCGCCCTCCACCGCTAGCGGCAGCACTCTATTCATCAGGACATGGGCCCCCAGGAAGGCAGTGTAGACGTATCCGGACCACGATATCCAGCTCAGCGGCGGCCACAGCTGGACCGTCGACCGGGACGAAGCCGCGGTGCCGTCTGTCCGCGACCGCATCAGCGCGTACATGCCGGGCGTCGATCCGCCATATCTCCTAATGTTCTCCGACCTTCTCAGCAGACGTAGCGCAATGCCCGAGCCGATGTGTGCCAGCACCGGCAAGCCAACCAGCAGCGGCTCCGTGACCGTCGTCTGGTAAAGCTCGCGCGCCATGAGCAGGTACGTCTCCGAGCCAGCCACGCTGCGTGTAACGGCCGGGATGAGGGATACATTAGCCAGATGCATAGTGGTGAACACGGACATGGCATAGCTGGAATACTTTTGTATCCGGGTGACTATTGACAATACATTGTCGCAAACTGGTTAGCACAAATGACCACGCACACACACACTCACACTCAGGATACGCCCCAACCGGGTTACAATGCAGAGAACAAGGGGAAGAAGAAGGGGGGGGGGAGGTGGGCAAATGAAAGGAAAATCCAAAAATAAAACAAAAAACAAAAAGCAGCGGGCGAGCAATCAGGGGTGATCCAGGACAAGACGAACGGTAGTAGATGGCGCCTCGGCCGCTTCCACTCAGCCCCGGGGCCATGGTCGAGCCAGTCTTGATACTGCCCGCACTGCCTTCCACGGAGCCATCTGCAGCCAAGGAATAGATTGGATTGTGCTTTTCAGTCGGTGTGTCCGGGTCTGAATCATCCATGGGCGCAGGATCCAGCTGGAGGAGAGAAATGGCCGTCAGAGTCGAGTCCCTCCGCTCTCGCCGAGCTCGCAGGCTCTCGACGTCGGAATCGCTCTCCATGAGGGCGGCGGTTGTTCCTTTTTCCTTTCTCTTCTTCTTTTGTCTCTGATACTCGTCAAGATTTTTTTAACCTCAATGCCAAAAGATTCCGAGGTAAAGACGAAAATTCCCGACTGAGACCTGCATGTCCCGTACGAGTAGCAGTAGTAAAAGCCGTTACTTGATACGTTGGGGAGAAATGAAAAAAAGAAAAAAAAAAAAAAGGCTACCAATAGCAAAGGCTGAAACCTCGTGGGAGGGTTGGCGCCTATGCCTAATTGAGAAGTACTGCTGAGTAGTATTACTGAGCTGCCCACAACTGAGAAAACAACAACACAACTTTTATGCAAAGACAGGGTGTTTCATCCGCTTCCAATTGTTTTCTCTTTCTCATTGAAAAGCCCGACGCAAGCCACCAATTTCATTCGTCCTACCCATGATTGGAGCGCGTGTTGCACCCTCCGTGATGATGCCTTGGGCCAACTAAACAACCATCTCAGGCACCTTGTCCAAAGCACCAGAATATCCTACCCCATTAGTTCTAGCAGCTTATCTTCCCCTACAGCAACCTTTCATTTATTCTTGCATGCTGCTAAGGCTTTTCCATGTAATGTATGAACGTACCAAGCTCTGGAGTCTTCCATGCAAGCCACAGGCCATGTAATCCTACACTGTGTCCTATCGCCCTCTTCTTCCTTGCATGGGCTGCAGCGATAGCGAAATGAATTGTGTGATTCATCATAAAATCGTCAAGCCCAATGTCAGAGAGCTGCCACTTAGTGGTTGTGCTATCGACTGCTATTTGATAGTGGCGGCTGCAAGGGAGCCTCCCGCTAAAACCAGGCCACTAAGACGGTTGTTGAGATCCTGGCTACTTGTTGGGTACCCTCTCCTTCGCCCTGTAATCAGCACTAATGCTCGACTTCAGAGGTACTGCACGTGTCGCAAGTCCTGCTCCGCACCGGTCAATCCAGGCACCGCCTGCCCCACCATAGCTTTCACGGGCCTTTTTGGCTCCGAACTTCCGAGAAGCCTCACTGATAATGTTTGTGTCGAACGAACCAAAAGTTGCATATCGTGAGCTTCACGCAAAGCATCGCAAAGCGCCATTGCCACACAATTCTGCTTTATTCTGCGATATCTTGTGGTTCAATAATTGAATCCAAAATGCCTCCAGTACGCAAAAAAAACTCTCCCCATCACCACCAGCATCGTCAACTAACGCGTCCCCCCCAATTCTCCAGAGACACCAGACCCTCCCTCCCGCGCAAACCACCTCTGCCAAAGAGGCCCAAAAGTCCTTTTACTGCACTCTCTGCTCCAAGGGCTACTCTCGCATGAACGACTATGAAGCCCACCTCAGCAGCTATGATCACAGCCACAAGCAGCGCCTCAAGGACATGAAGGCCATGGTCCGCGATCCCAACGCGGGCGCCAAGGCCAGGAAAGCCGAGGCCAAGGCTGACGGCATGGTCAGCATCAAGCTAAACGACCAAGAGGCGCCATCTTCAGGCGGCAGCGGCGGCGGCGGCTTCAAGAAGGGCGGCTTCAAGAAGACTGGCTTCAAGAGTGCTTTTGCTCCGGCTGAGACGTCTACTGCTGCATCCGCGGCCACGCCTGTACCGCAATCAGCATCGGCAGAATCGCTTCATAAGCCAGCGAATCCACCTCTCCATGCGCCAGGGGAACCGGAAAAGGCGCCTTCATCCTCCACGCAGCTCTACAGGGGCTCTCTCGTGGAGAGCGACACAGAAGATGAAGGATACGAAGTATACGACCCAAGATTTCCTACTGATTGACTGGCTCAAGAGCAAAGGTCAGAAATTGAACAAATGGCTGGACGCCAACATCTCTTTGTGGGTATTATTACTATTATCATGATGGTGATTACACGTGCCGTCTCTCTCCCTGGTGCCTTGCAGAACCCTTACATCTCGTCTGACTGCATCCACTTGTGCGAGTCTATCTGTGATAGATCCTCCTCCAAGAGGCCAATCATATTTCGGCTCCCAAAGAACCAATCCGCAAGCTGCGCAACCTGATTGCTGCCCTGAGTCGGTGCCCCAGCATCGTTGGTGTTGGTGTTGGCCATCGCTTGGTCTTCATTTGGGATGAAACCCAGCTGGCTCAAGTACATTTCAAACTCGTCTCCTATGGGGATCGAGTTTTCGTCCTGCTGCTGCTGGGCCTTTGCTTCTACATATAGCGTGGCAATGTCACACATGACTCGGCAGAGCCGGTACAGCTTGTCAATGGGTTCTGAAAGCCCCCTCGCGCTCTCGAGCGAGTCCACAAAATCTTGGAGGACTTTGAGGTCCTCGAATGAAGACGTCTCAATGACGTAGCAGAACAGCACAAAGAAGGGGGCAAACGGCGTCAACAAGAGGTTCCTAGGCACATGACGAGAGTTGTCAGCATACGGGTTTTGCTTTTGGGCTTATGAAAAAGCTGGTCTCAACAGTTGTCCTTACCAGTGGATGTACATGGACCGCATATACGTGCTAATGTCCATGAATCGGACACATTCCTGATGAGTCTTCATGGCGTGGCGAGCCGCATCCAAGCATTCGTCGCAGAATCGGGTTATGGATCCTTCCGGCGTCGGTATGACTCGGTAGATGAGCGTCTTGGTGACGTAGAACTGAACCTCGTCGCCCTTGATAAAGACGTCCACAACATCAGACGTTCCTATCGACTTGAGTAGCGTGTATACCTTTTCCCGCGTATCACCCGCCCCAACCTCTATTCTGCTGCATTCGGTCGCCAGCACTTTGGCTCGTTGGACCAAGTCGGCCTGGGGGCTTGCCAGAGCGACCGGACTGTATCTGCACGAGCATCGTTAGCCATGCATATCCAACACAAAGGAAGAACAAACAAAGAGCAAGACACGAGCGGGAATTCTTGTCGGGGATTTCTAACAATTGTTCGTAGATTCGGCTCTGTAGGCTGCTGATTTTGACCCATAGTGTCGGAAAGGTGGTAGATGTTAGATGATCGAACCCGTTAACCTCAAACTCGCGTGGAATATCAATGTCGCACTCTGCTATCACCGATGCCCGCCCAAGTCTCAGGCCCAAGCCCTTGTCCAGAGTGTACACGTGCCAGAAGATGATTTTCTTCTGCCGCGCAACCAGCGGAGGATCGTTCCTCAGCGATTCCAGCCGGTGGTAGCCGCCTGCTTGGCAAAGCCAGGCTGCCATTGTAATGAGGTGCCAGGCCACCGAGGGTCGGGAGACGTCAATCGCATAGAGGCACTGCGCATTCATCCTGTATTAGTGAACCCGTCCAACGGTTTCAAACAAGGAGAGACATGTGGGAAAGAGAGAGAAAACTTGCCCCGAGAAGCAGCGCCTGCACATTCTCAATCTTTGGAGACAGGAATAGCGGAAAGTTGGCCAGCGTCGTCTCGAGATTGGCCTTGCAGATGGCCACGTACGAGTTGTACTCGTCACGCAGCGTCCCCTCTTTGGAGAGCGAGTGCTGCTCCACGAAGAGGTTATACAGCATCGCGTTAACCACGGCAAACGTGGCGTCTGAAAAGTCTTCGGTAGGGAAGTAGACGGTGCGGCACAGGTCTGAAAAGTCCTTTATGCCGACGAGGGTGCAGAGGATGGTGAAGAAGGTGGGAGGAGCAGCTGGTTCGGCGTCAGATCATGGGCTTTTTTGTTTTCATGCCACCACAAGCTCGTTTCTCGGGAGCCGGATGCAATCTCACCTTTGACGTGCTTCAGCAGAGAGACTACAGTCGCCAGCGGCGGCATCGGCAGCTTGCTCACGCCTCCTGGGGGCACGGGCTGCTGCAGAGGGAAGCGAGGGCCGTGGCTTATGGAGCGGTGCTTTTGCATCTCGACAAGCTGGCTGAGGTTGGCCAGCGCCGTCTCCATCTTGGGGTTGAGAGCTCGCAAGGGCGCCCTCTTGACGGCGCGCTCGAGGAACTCGCTCGCAAACGTCGTGTGTACTGTTAGTCCCGAGTCGCCGCCGAGGGCAGATTCTTCATCAGAGCTGTCATAGTCGGCGTTTGACGTGGCCGTGGGGATGTTGATATCTGTCTGTGGCGTGTGGATGAATTTGGAGGCGTCGGTTACCGCGGAGGATGAGATATTCTTCAAGAGGGCCTCGATGTTGCCGAGGCGCGCTTCTATCTGGTCAATCTTTCTCTCACTTGGGGGGCGGCATGTTAGCTAGTGATGTGATGATACGAGGCGATGAGACGAATGCAGTAAGTCTTGAGTAGACTAGAGGCCTGCATGGATAGAAATAAACATACTATTGAGATGAGATGAGGACTCGCTGCCGAGGCTCCTTTGGCCTCTGTCCAGCACCAGTAGATGTGCAGCTCCGCTTTGCAGTCCTGCAGTTGGAACAAGGCCAATCTTTATCACAGCGAATCTATTTTCCATCCAAAACAAAACATCGTCAGCTCAATTCCCATGCTAAAGAATCAAACATGAAGAAGAAAAATTCAATAGACGCTCTCAACTCACCTTTCGTAGACGACACTGATCACACTATTATCGATGGCAACAAAACGCGGTTGTCAGCATTCAATCAATCTTATTTCTCTCCTCCCATCTAGTAACCATCGCGGCTAGATAGGCGATCCAGACAGATCCACATCCCCATGAAGGATGAGAAATACAGAGGCACAAGCAACTTACAGCTCGACGGGCGGTTGGATCGTCGGCGGCCGCGGACGGCGCGAGGTTCTGCATTGTTGTATCGGGCGATTCTGTGCCCATGAGCTAATGCCAGCCAAGAGGGAAGGAATAATGGTGGGAGCGGATTATATAATGCGATAGCCTTGCTCTGATTCGGTGCTGTATTGGCTGTTTTTTCCTGCTCTCTGCTTTTGTATGATTGGCTTGCTTTTTTTCTTTTTTTTTTTCTTTTCATGAGAGGGAGAGGGAGAAAGGATGGGAAGAGTGAGGGTAAGCAGATTCTATAGCACATTAGTTGCATCGTTTACCAGGCACTTGAGCCGGGCTATGTTAGTGCCTGTATAAGTGACATGCAACTCAACTCACCCAAATAACGCCAGTCAAGTCTCCAATTCAACCAAAACACGTAACATGATTTTTTTGAAAAAAAGAATCAATCCTTATTTCCTCTATTTCCATTGCTTTTTGGTTTCACCAGGTGTGGATTCGTTCGAGAATGAGTCTATGTTGCCAAGCTCCATGGCATGGGGGTAAATACATGTATCTTTGCATGCATAACGTGAGGCGCAGTACTTGTACAAAGCCGGGACTCCGCGGGCTCCGCACGCTGCAGTGGCTGAGGCGCGTTACGTAGGATCCGCGATGAGTCGGATACAAGGTGTGCATGAAAAAGGCTTTACATGCCCAAACGGATATCATTAAGCAGAATATATATGTGTCTATATATTAAGTTATATATAGTTACACATGTGACAGAATAAGCTATTTAGTGTTTCAATTTACAAAACTAATAGTCCATGTAACGTCATACAGCATTTATTCTATAATCAGTCCTCAAAGCCTCACCTTTCCAAAAACTTGATGCAAAATGAACTCAACATTAATATCCCTACCATCGTTGATATATCGATCAATCCCAGCAAATCTCTCCGGCTGAAGAAACTTGGTCTCGTTTTGGACCATTTGCTGAAAGTGGTGCTTCAAAAGCTCACCTCTACTATCTCGTCTTAAATCCTCCTCTTGTTGAGCCAGCCGGCCGCAGGATAGAACCAATGAGCCCAATCCAGCAGCAATGGCTGTAGCGACAGAGCTTCCAGATATGTACTCGTCGGACTCGAGAAAGGGTACAATACCCACGGCCACTTCTTGACTGTAGACCGCGTATTCGTAGTTTTGATGCCTGCTTCGAGGCGCCACTGTCCCAAATTCGTCACAAGTCGTGATTGTTATCGTTTCAGGAAAGTCTGCTGGGTAGGCACGCATTAAATTTGAGCCCTCATCATGAGCACTACAGAGCATGGCAATACCACGCGCCGCGGCTTGATGGCAAGCTTCACGGAGCTCTTCAGTTAGCTCTCGGATGGCGAAGCTCATCGAGATGATGTCAACCTCTTTTGATATCGCCCATCGTATTGCCTTTCGTACAAAGTTAGTCACAAAGACAGAAAAATAATAATGCATAAAGGGCAAATAACCCACCCTTGCAACCCTTGCTGGGATGATTCCAGATCTTCCTTTGGACACTCTGGCCACGTAGAGGTCACAGCAAGGATCGATGGAGCATATCAGCCTGGCCATCTGAGTTCCATGAGGATCAGACGCAAGGAACCATTGACTGACTCGATTGCCATCGTCCACAAAAGATTGTCCTTCCTTGATGCGGGAGAAGAGAGTCTTATTGTTAGACCATCTGCCACCCGTATTCCGATTAGATGAATGCTCATGCCTCGCCTTTTGGCGACGGGCATCAAAAGGTTGCTGAGTATTTGGGAGGTCCCAAAACTCTTCGGCGTTTGGTGAAATGCCAAGGACTCCGTTATCTATGACTGCTACCCGAGTCGGCCGGTGTATACGCGATTCAAAATTTGCCAAGTCTTGTACGTAGTTGTAGTATTTTTTAGTGAATTGAGACAGCTTTGGGACTACTCTCTCAGATCTAAAAGTTATAAATGAGTATTTCTCATCTCCTTTCAAGTTCGGCAACGGACTACTTACGTTTCCTCCAACTCTGGAAGCTTCTCCTCATCTGTTGGATCCCACTCTTGGATGTTTACGTTTACGAAGAGCTCCTCGCGATCGTCGAGACTTCTTCCTTCATTTATTTTGTCACATAATTCGCTAAATTTTATATAGATATACTCAAACGTCTTTTTGCAGTTTTCCTTTGTCATCAAGTTCTAGATTTATAGTTAGCAATGTATATAAAGGTGAAATTGCACGTGTGTTTCAAACCTGTACGACGTAGATCTCGAGCGTTGTAAGCTGCTAAATTATTAGCATCTTGATGTATGTAAAAAGGGGAAAAAGTAAAAGCATACGTTTGGAAGAGAGCGTATGCCCTCCTCGCTTAGCCAGTGGCTGATTACTGCACGCTTGCCACTTGCGTAAAGATATAGCTCTCTAATGTTTTCCTTAGTGCCCTGGTCCTCGAAAATTGAAATCGACATGTCCAACAATTTCCAGTTCAAAATCTCTATGCTAAAGTTTCTGACATACTGGCCTATTCTAACCTCATCGTGTGGGTTAAAAAGTCTGTCTATAACTATCAGCTCGACGATGCCCTTGACACCTTTGGAAGATTGCAACCAATCCAGAACATCAAATATCTCTGTATGCTCAGTCTGAACAGAGTTACCAAGAGTCTTTTTCTCTTCAGTAACAAGGGCCAAGGCGGGAAATTCTGCATATTTGATTATGCTTTCATACGATAGCAGAGCTGTATGGTCTTGCTGATACATGAGCCCGCGGAAAAGATCAGACATCGGGTATGCCGTTGACTTGAATCCGGAAAGATCCAAGCATATCTCGCTGACTACACAGAGAGTAAGTTCCAAACACAATGATCTCGTGTGGATGCAGAAATCAGCGTACCAACTTCTAAAGATGGGATTAGCCTGCAATGCATATATCTTTGTGGTGTTCCCCAAGGCCGTGGATCTGCTTGGAATGCACATACCGCCAGACTGATGAAATATATCTAATATGTCCCTGATCGTAAACAAGCTCCTACTTTTGATAGTCGCAGAAACCAGCATGTCGCGTATTTTCCCCCTATTAGGCCCAACTTGTGATTGCTGATACTGCCCGTATGATTCATTAAAGGTAAAGTTATTGTGCCACAGAGGGTAATGATCTTCCCACCGTTGAACGCAAGACTCAGGGTTCTCGTGCAAGAACATCTCCACAAAGTTGACACTTTGATAGCGGACAGCGAGATGAAGAAATCTATCCGAGGATGGCATCATTCTTGACTGTCGAATCATCTCACAAAACTCTTTGAAGTCGACTTTGATCATCTTTTCAATAATCTCATCATTGATAACGTTACTTTTTATAGTGTGTGCAAGTAATGAGCTGGCAATGTTTATTTGGGGCTGGTTTCCATCTCCTTCCACCTGCGCGCTACAAAGATTGATAGCTTGAAGAATGTATTCGGGAGTCGCAAAAAGATCCCTCAGGTAATCGTATTGTAGAAATACATTCACAACTTCAACCATGCCTCCATCAAGAGCATAACCAAACGTTGCATCAGGAGGAGCTGCGATTTCAGGATCGAAGCTCAGGAGCGTCTTGACCGTTTCAAGGCTGCCTTCTTCAGCTGTTGCAGCAAGTGAGAGGGCAGTCACCTTTTCTCTATCAGAAATTGGCCGTTTCAAAACCTTGAGAAATTCATCATGTTGGTTCTGATCAGATTCATTCCGCCACAAGGTCGATCCATGGCGTATCATGTGGTCGATCGCCTTGTAATGGCCTCTTTCAGCTGCTCTATGGAATGGTGTTTTTTTAGTCCAAATGTTTTTCAAATGCCTTGCATGGACGTCAGGAAGCTTGCATCTGATCTTTGGATCATAGGATCTCCGCCGGTTGAGAGTTTCAAAGGCCAAATATGGCGCAATCTCGGTAATTATGTCGATGATAATGATATTCGGGTTCATCTCCAAATTCAGAGCATGATGTATTCCTTCCACAATCGCCTCTTCAAAAACGCCATTGTCATTCAGTTCATAGTCTTCAACGGCTCGAAGGAGAATTAGCCACCTCACGCAGTCATCGAGTACATACTCATCGTCATCTTCCGCCAATATGTCTTTCGTCCCGCGCAGTCGCTGTTGCTTCTTATCTATCATCCTGGGTCCTAACCCATCTTGAATATGGCGGTAAATCTCAAAAGCATATTCATGCACGGGCGCTTCAGAACCGTGGTCATCTCTTTGCCCTGCCGCTATGAGACGTTGAAGGCCGAGCATATACTTGTCCTCGTCAAATTGTGGATTTGTCCCTCTTTTCTGCGCCAAGTCAATTTCGAGAGTTATTGAAGAGGAATCGTCGTCTCGAATCTCCAACGCCTTCTGTCCGCGAGAATCAGCAGAATTTGGAATGGCTGACATTGCCAACGGCCTCTTGGTATGGGCTCAATCTATAGACGTAAAGAAATCAGGAATAAGATAGCCCAAATGTCACCAAAGCTAGGAAGCCAACTGGCTAATAAACACCACAAGCTGACAAGGAGCGTGAGAGAAAGTTGGCGAACATACAGAGAAGAAACGATTATTTACAATCTCCATTAAAAGACTCATCATGCCTGTTACATAAAATATCACCACCAGAGTCCCTCCCAGCCTAGTATCACGGCACTGCAGGATAAAGCCCCCAAATTACGATGAACATGGCCAAGTGCTATTGGCTTCACAGATGCATATGCACTCATAAATGATGGCCAACAAAAATTCTTAGCGGTTTGCCGCAGCCAGCTGAAAACTCATGCCAACTACGTGTTGACTCATGTATGGTTCCCCGCAGCATGCATCCGCCTTCTGCAATGCAACCAGGGTAAAATTGATGTGATAGGAATAGCTTCTGGGCGGCACTGCTCCGAGCCTAACCCCTCATCACAAGAATACCAAAAACAACTCATATAGTACACGCGTGAAGGCTTCAAGTGCGCACAAAGCATGGCCGCTTCGACCGGTTACAATTGCTGCCTAGAGTATCGCAAGTATCCTCCATGTCTCTCTAATGTCTTTGCTAGATAATCTTTTTATAATAAAAAATCAGAGAGTCTTGTGTAATAGCTCCCTCTGGTCAAATTGCTTCGTCTGAGCTGCGGCCGTCAAGGCCATCGGCATGTCCAGTCTTCACTTGTTCTTGTACACCTTCCTCATGGCTCGCTTCATCCGATGTCTCTGACGTCCTTTGTGATGGCGTCGGAATTTCCACTTTGTAATCGGGGCCCCATTTCACATCTAGTCTCGCCCTATTCTCGGGGCTTCGCAGCCTCCCCAGGTTCTTCAAATCAACGCCCTTGATGATGTCATTGCCCTCAAAATTGCACACAGGATTCTTCCCCGGCGTGACCTGGAATGGTTTCGTCCTACTGGGATGCAAGCCGAAGAAGTTCTTGGTCTTGTTCTTAAAATCTTCCAAAGTGCCAACTCGTGTGTCGATTCGGAACTGGACCAGGTAAGGATCTGAAGTATTTCTCGAGAGAAGCACCGCCGCCCAGAATTCCTGTGAGACGCCTGCATTCTCCAGGTCGTTTTGCTCAAGAACCCAAGTCACTCCGTTCCGACTGCCAGTAACGGGACTGATCTCGGCGTTTGAGCGCCCTTGGTCAAAGACTGTTCGATCCCAAGCTGCTTCGCCCTCACTGCCCCAGCCACCAGATAGATCAGCACCGGAATAGCCCAATTTGACGCCTGCGTCCAGTTTGCTCGACTTCTTTTGATGTGATATCAATGGATTCCATCTCTCGACTGAATGAAACGGCGCCCAAGCTTCCACACGGGGCTCACTCAATCCCTGGTCCAGTTTGTAGTCTTTATCTTCAAACCTCAGAGAAGCCTTGACAAAGCTGAATTTGATGTGTGGGTTATGTGAGGCAAGCACAATCTTGAGGACCACAAGAGTCATCTCTCGATCTGAAGGCTTGCTCTCATCCCCCAGAGGAGAGCCTTCATATCCATCTACCCAAAGAAGCCTCTCCACGCTCACAGTATATCCCGACTTTCTGTTATCGTAGATTGCGCTGCCGCGCTCCTTGACTGCGTATGATTTGACTTCACCTGAGTAAAGGGTTGCTTCATGATTTCGATTATAGTAAAGATCAAATTGGAGAGGCTTTGTAGTGCTCAGCGTATCTAAATTCGCATAGGCGGACATTTTATTAGCTTGGGCTCAAATGTATAAGAGTGGAAAGAGGAATAATGCTCCGCTAGAGTGTTGGCAGCCTTTGGGTTAGGTGATGCCAGGGTTATTTGATGGTTATTGGTGGAAGCGGTTGAACACATGTATGCAGCCAGCTAGGCATCTACTTGGCTAAACCAGGGATCTTACATGAACGACACAATACATATTACACAAGACTCTCCTTTGGATTAACATGGATTCACTTCAGATACACCATAAAAAACAAACTGCCCATCAAAAACTCATTCTATTCATCATCATGACCGTCTAATTTTTTATCTAACCTCCCCAAACACATCTTCCCCATCACTTACACCAGCGTCTTGGCATCTCCCTCCTTCAGCTTGCCCGCCTCAACAAGCCTCTTCACCTCGGCGCTCCACACTCCCTTGATCTCGTCAGCCACCGTCAGGCCGTTGAGCTTGCCAGCAAGAGCGGCAATCTCGTCGGCGTCAATCTTGCCCTGCACCAGCTCAACGTCGCCCAAAACGGCGTCGATCTGGGCGGCTGAGGCGTCTCCAGAGGCAAAGTAGTTTGCGTCCTTGACGGAGCCCTTGAGCACACGCTTGTTCTTCTTGACGGCGTTCTTGGCAGCCTCCTTGGCCTTCTTGCCCGCCTCGCGGTCAGCCTTGGCGGCGGCTTCGGCGTCGGCCTTGGCCTTCTCCTCGGCCTCCTTCTTGGCCTTGGCGTCCTCGGCAGCCTTCTTTTCGGCAGCCTCCTTCTCGTTCTTCTTCTTGTTCTTGGCGGCATTAGCCTCCTGTCGGAAGCGCTTGATACGCTCGTCGCCAGCGGAGGCGTCGTCGAGCAGCTTGCGCAGACGAGCATTGTCCTCAGCCTTCTTCTTCTTGCGGGCGTTGGTGTTCTTGCGTTCAACATGACGCTTGTGGTCACGGCTCTCACCATCATCAGGAACATCCTCATCGAGGTACTCAAAGCTCCTCCAGCTGTCAAAGTTGTACCAGAAGTTGTAAAAGTCCTCGACGGCCTCCTTGGTGGCATTGGCGTCGCCAAAGGTGGGCACGGGGTGGGTTTTGGAGAAGCGGGCCTCCGACTTGAAGACCTTGCTCCAGAGCTTGTAGTAGTCGCCCTTTTGCAGCTGCTTCTTGGACGGGGGCTCGACATCGGCCTCCTCGTCGACGGAGTCGAACTGACGGCGTCTGGTGGGGTCCAGCAGAATATCGGTAGCCTTCTGGATGCACTTGAAAAACTGGTCGTCCTCGGTGCGGCCCTGGGCGGCCTTCTTATCGGGATGGTGCTTCAGGACCTTCTTGCGGTGGGCCTTCTTGATCTGCTCCTCGGTGGCCTTGTAGCGGTACTTGGACAGGCCGAGAACCTTGTAGTGATCTTGGGACTAGATTGAAAACAATCCAGATTAGCATTGGCCGTGATAGCATCCGCCAATTGGGCAGCAAAGGCGGCAACGATGCCAAATCTCAAACATCCAACATACCTTCCAGTCCTTGGCCTGCAGCTGCAGCATCATGGGGTCCTCAGGCTCGCTCTCCTCGCCATCGTCGACATCCTCAACCTTCTTGGCGACCTCCTGAGCCTGGATGCGGTCGTCCTCGGAAAAGGTTCTCTTGTGGCGGGCTCGGCGGGCGTGAGCCAGGAAATGCGGTCCGACAGGCTCGATGCTGCGCTGGACGGCTCCGGAGAGCTTGCCAACGGCCTTGAAGTCCTTCTCGGCGCTCCAGCCCTCGGGCAGGGCCGGCAGCGGAAGAGTGACAACCTGGGTAACGGAAGCCATGGCGACTGCTGTTGCTCAGGTTTTGGTTTGGCAGAGGGAAAAGTCGAACTGTGAGGCAATCTCCAGTTTTTTTTTTTCTTTCACCCGCCAAAATCCAATGGTGGGGTTTTTTGCAGGGGTTGCGGGCCAAGCGTTATCTGGGCGGTGGGATGGCGGCGGAACACGGCAGAACCGGACCTCCGGTCTTGTTTCTCAAAGCAGTTGATTCGTCAAATGCTCTAGAAAGAATCCAATCATCTCCAGAATAAGTTTGCGCAATACTGCTTGATCAGAGGTTTTGTTTCATTTCTTTGCAGCGATTCCACATAGACCAATAAAAATCATGTCATTGGTGGCTTATCGAAATCTCTTGCGCGCGGCGCGGATCGCCTTTCAGGGTAAGAAGCAGTTTGCCTCCAGAATTTGGTTCCATTCATTCATGATCTCGACAAGATGAACGCTAACAATTCCTCTAGGCGACGTCCATGTCCTCTCTGCTGCCCAGAATCAGATCCGACAGACCTTTCAGGAGAACCGCGCCCTGGACTCGAGTTCCAGCATCCAGACTGCAATCAGGCATGCCGAGGATGTAGCCACCATCCTGCGTGAAAACGTAGTGCAGGGACAAAAGATGGAAAGCGACGGCGACAACCATACCTACAGTGAGACTTGCCACCAAAAGGAGTTTGTCCGTAGCCTACCTTGGCGGGCTAACATTATTTAACAGAGCTGCGGATACACGAGCACACCGAGCGAGGCGACAATGACAGCATATTGACGGCGGGCAACGCCAAGAGCGGAGGTGGTTGTGGCTGCAATTGATGAGCAGCTTTGTGTATATCATTGTAAAATATGTAAACTACTGGACTCATGATACCCTCCAATCCAATGCTACACGATATTGACATTCCAAGTTGTTTGATTCCCCGATATCTAGACAGTATAATATGCATCCCGCTGTGATCGCCCTAAAGCACCAAAACGCCAGAACATGAAAGAGATGTGTAAGGAAAAGGAAACAGAAAAAACAAAGAAATGGAAGCTTTGTTCTACTCTCCAGCCATGCTTGCATAAGCGGGCGCTTCTTCCGCGCCAGGGGGCGGCGCCGCAACAGCCGCAGTAGTCGTGGTGCCTGGCTGCTGGCCCGATTCTATAGCACGCTGTTGTGACTTGTTCTGGCGGATGCGAGCATCCTGGAGCATCTGATACCGCTGCTCCCGGTCCATTGTTCCAATCGCCTTTGGCTGTCCCCAGCGGATCCTCAGCGGGCAGCCGGCAATAACAGCCCTGCCCTGACACGCGGCCGCTGCCTTTTCAGCACCTTCTCTGGTCTCGTAGTTGATGAATGCGCAGTGAGACATGTGCGAGCACACAAGGCTCTTGATCTTGCCGTGGACCTTGAAGAACTCTCGAATCTTAAACTCGGGCAAATCATCCTCCACGCCCGTGACGAAAAGCGACATGATGTTGGGGTCATCCGGTGGCAGCCAGTCCTTTGGGCTTGGTGGGAGCTGCGCTGCGCTTGGGAATGCCGGTCGGCCTCGTCCTCTTCCGCCGGGTCGCGCGCCCGCAGCTGCCGCGGCCTTTGAATCTCGAGTCCGAATTGGACCTGGGCCTCCCACGCCGGCTCCAACTGCAGGGTTCCCGCCGGCTCTTGCACCAGCAAGCTCTGACTCATCCACGTTTCTCCCCTTGCGAAAATATGGCTTGCTCGTGGCTAGGCGACGCAAGAGCTCGCGGGCCTTTTCGTCCGTCTTCTCATACTCTTCCGTTCCAGCCTTGCCCTCCTCAATCAGCTTTTCGTTATTCTGCGCAAAGTATTCTCGGTTGACGTCGGACGTAGGGCCTGGTGCGATCATTTTGAGTGCGGCGTCGCGGACGGTGATGGGCAGGCCGAAGCTGAGATCCAGCATGCAACTCTGGCAGCAGTTCTTGAGTCGAGCGCACGTCAGACAAACGTTGGTTCGCCTCTTGCGGCCCTGAGCGCGCTCAGCACTCCAGCTAAAGACTGTAAATGGTCGAGTACACTGGTGGTGTGTTAGCATACGTTCTGATGGCCGTGAAGGATAAACAAGGACACATACTAATTTGCATTCGGCTCCGTAGTCTTCCTTTAGCATCTTGACAAACGGGTTCTCGGGCAGGCAGTTTTCGCACACAGACGGAAAGTCGGTCGTCTCCCATCCCGACCGGTTGAGGTCTTGCTTGATCTGAGGCGGCATGACGGGCGATGCAGTGCGATGCGATGCTGTGATGAATTGGAAAGAAATGGGCTTGACGTAGGTAAGCTGCAAATCCAAGATCGCGACGTGCAGAAGAAATCTTGGTGGAGACCTGCCGCCGCCCGCCACAGTCGGCGTTACATAAGCATGATGTGGAATCTTATCGATAGCCACCCCTGCACATTGCCAAGCAAGAAAAAAAAAGTGGCTTCCAGCCAATTCCAATCAAAGGCCTTCAGGCAGGTTTAGGCTATTACTAGGTACTTTGGGTTTCTAGAAACATGCCACACCTTTTGTCATGATGGGAAAGGGGTTTGCATATGGTCCCTGTGCTAATCTAGATACGGAGTGATGAATAGTTGCTTGACCAGATACGCGTACTTTGTACTTTGTACTTTGTGCGACGGCACTCGAATAGACGGACTGCTGAAGAGAGAGAGACGGTTTTTGAGCTTCAATTTCAAAAGATATTGCAGCATTGACGCTAGGATTCAGTAGGAATGCCCATATACGCGTATACCTGATTAATGCTGCTCGGTGCTCCGCAGATAGGCTCCCCTAATACGGAGTTTTATACCGCACATTTGGCACAAATGCAGAAGAATCCGCCGACGCAACACACCGCAAAAAGATGGCGCATGCAAGGAATCCCAAATCGCGTTCGGGTTCGTATTCGCACATCGCGGGGCGCTTCACCGCCTACCCGTTGTGGCAATTTCTAAACCCTCTGGCCTCGAATCCAGCCAACCACAAGGCCAATTCATCCTCTAGTGCGATATCACAAGCCCAGAATTGGAGATTGGCTTTTGCCGTTCGTCAGGGGTAACAAGCGGACGATTGCAGGGAGCCGGACGAAATTGTTGCGATACCAGAGGGACCTCAGGACAACGCATAAAAGGTCCAACAGCTCCGCTCATTTGCGTTGCCACGCCATCTGTCTCCTCACTATTGATCGCTAGGAGCAACTCCGTTTGTGTGTCTTTGTTCTGTGCTTTTTTTTCTCTCTCTTCTTTTTTTTTTTTAATTCCCTTCCTTTGACATCTTTCCGCGGCTACTAAAGATTTTTTTTTAATTCATCTTTTGCTACTACTTAATTCAACATGGCACCCGTAGCACTCGAGAAGGAGGACAAGGCACGAGATGCCGCCTTCAACAAGGCTCTTCACGGCAACTCGGCCAAGGCCAAGGGAGGCATTGCTGCCATGTTTTCCAAGGGCTCCGATGCGAAAAAGGCCGCTGTCGACGAGTACTTTAAGCACTGGGACAATAAGCCTGCCGAGAACGAGACCGCGGAGGAGCGTGCCGTAAGTTTCTCCCCCCCTCCCCCTCTTTGCAGAGAGAGGGAAAAAAAAAAACACTTGGCCATTGCAATTGGACGAATCGAGATTCTAACTGCGAATAATACAGAAACGAACAGCAGAGTATGCCACTTTGACGAGGCACTACTACAACCTGGCTACCGATATTTACGAGTACGGCTGGGGCCAGTCCTTCCACTTCTGCCGATTCTCCACCAACGAGCCTTTTTACCAGGCCATTGCTCGTCACGAGCACTACCTCGCACACAGCATTGGCATCAAGGAGGGCATGAAAGTCCTCGATGTCGGCTGCGGTGTCGGTGGCCCCGCTCGTGAGATTGCAAAGTTCACCGGTTGCCACGTTACCGGCCTGAACAACAACGACTACCAAATTGACCGAGCAACCCACTATGCCGAGAAGGAGGGTCTCTCCAAGCAGCTGAGCTTTGTCAAGGGCGACTTCATGGTATGTACTGGCGATGCAACATTGACGTTGGGGCAACATTTTATTAACGCAAAGCCCTGCAGCAAATGTCGTTCCCTGAAAACTCTTTTGATGCCGTCTACGCCATTGAGGCTACCGTCCACGCCCCGACTCTGGAAGGCATCTACAGCCAGATCTTCCGAGTGCTCAAGCCCGGCGGCGTCTTTGGCGTCTACGAGTGGCTGATGACTGATGAGTACGACAACAACAACCTGCACCACCGCGAGATCCGCCTGGGAATCGAGCAGGGTGACGGTATTTCCAACATGTGCAAGGTGTCCGAGGCTCTGGATGCCATGCATGCCGCGGGCTTCGAGCTGCTGAGACACGAGGATCTCGCTGACCGGCCTGATCCCTCTCCCTGGTACTGGCCTCTGTCTGGCGAATTGAAATACATTCAGTCGGTTGGAGACATCTTTACCGTTGTCCGCATGACCACCTGGGGCCGCACCATTGCCCACAACCTGGCCGGTATGCTGGAGACGCTGGGCCTCGCCCCCGCCGGCACCAAGAAGACGGCCGACAGCCTGGCCCTTGCCGCCGACTGCCTGGTCGCCGGTGGCCGTGAGAAGCTCTTCACCCCCATGTATCTGATGATTGGCCGCAAGCCTGTTGCTTAAGCCATTGGCAAAGGGTGGGGAAAAAAAAAAAAAGGGAAAATAAAGGGACCAGCAATTGATACCGTCTTGGATTTTGATACCTTGATTGATATGGAGTAATGAGTGAGAACCCCTTTGGGAGGGGATATACACATAAAAGCGGCGTCGAGCAATGATTATTTGAATGGACGATTAGTGCATTTGGCCTTGATGGACGGCGGCCGCACCTTTTTACGGCTTTGTAATGCGCACGGGATGGCACATTTTCGTACTCACATGTAATGGCTACAGCAAAAAAGATGCGAGCAGTTTCTGCATCTTTTTTTAATATTTTCTCTTATAAAAATGAATTACCATTCTCAACATCTTGTCATTGCTCTCGTGAAATTGAAATTGTTGGTTGAGTGTTGTCAATATAGTATCATGCACGATAGGCTTAGGCACATAAGCCTCGACTTGGCATCTTTCTTCGAGATAGTCGCAGAGCCCAATTCGCCATTATGATTCGGACCCGACACACGCTTCGTCGCGGCCAGGAAATCTCCGGCAGCGGCGCCCTTAGTCAGCAATCTCTGCCTTAGCCCCTCCCCAACAAAGATCCTTTACAGGCGGGTTCCAGCGCCAAAGGCCCGCTGAAAGGCCCTGGCCATTAGCGGCGGCCAGCTGCAAGCTTGCACCCCATTGGAAAAAAAAAGTGCGCTCCATTGGCTCTGCGTGGGTGAGCTTGGGGAATTTTTTCTGGCTTTTGGCCCGGGTCCGGAAATTCCCTCTTGGTCTTGGGGAGATGCTCCAAATCCAAAACCCTCCAAAACACCATCCCTCTCCCAACTCCCGAGTCTAGAGAGCAGGCGGCCCAGCTGTGAAGCGGTTCCTGTCCCCATCTCCGTCTTCTTCTTCTTCTTTTTCTTCTCCTCTTCCTGCTCCGTTCTCTCTCTCTGCCAGCCCGCCATGTCCCGATTCCTCCGACCCGCAGCTCGTCTGGCTGCCTCGACACGAGCTGCCACATCCATCAAGGCGCACGCCGCGCCCTCCTTTTCACAGGCCATTGCCCGACCCGTCTACTTTGGCGGCTCCTCTCAGAACCGGTCCTACGCCGAGGGCTCTGGCGTCAAGGAATACACGGTTCGAGATGCCCTCAACGAGGCCCTGGCGGAGGAGCTCGAGACCAACTCCAAGGTCTTCATCCTGGGCGAGGAAGTTGCCCAGTACAACGGAGCGTACAAGGTCACAAAGGGTCTGCTGGACCGGTTCGGCGAGAAGCGTGTCATTGATACTCCCATCACCGAGAGCGGCTTCTGCGGTTTGGCTGTCGGTGCCGCTCTGAGTGGACTGCACCCCGTGGTAAGTTTTTATATACACCTATACGCCCATGTTATATATATATATGCATCACAACTCCAAGCCATTGTGTTGTATATGCCATCTTTTTCTTTTGCTCTCTACGGGCATGGCACTGACCAGTCTCTTTCTTTCCTTCTCCCTTACTTATACCGCTTCCATTACATTGCATACAGCTAACCAAATCGCTTTCCCACCCTCCATAGTGCGAGTTCATGACCTTCAACTTCGCCATGCAGGCCATTGACCAGATTGTCAACTCCGCCGCCAAGACCCTCTACATGTCTGGTGGCATCCAGCCCTGCAACATCACCTTCCGTGGCCCCAACGGCTTTGCTGCCGGTGTCGCTGCCCAGCACTCTCAGGACTACTCTGCCTGGTACGGCAGCATTCCCGGCCTCAAGGTCGTCTCCCCCTGGAGCGCCGAAGATGCCAAGGGTCTGCTCAAGGCCGCCATCCGCGACCCCAACCCGGTCGTCGTCCTCGAGAACGAGCTGATGTACGGCCAGCACTTCCCCATGTCCGAGGCCGCCCAGAAGGACGACTTCGTCCTCCCCTTTGGCAAGGCCAAGATTGAGCGCTCCGGCAAGGACCTTACCATTGTCACCATGTCTCGATGCGTCGGCCAGTCTCTCGTTGCCGCCGAGGGCCTCAAGAAGAACTACGGCATTGAGGCTGAGGTCATCAACCTGCGATCCATCAAGCCCCTGGATCTCGACTCCATTGTCCAGTCCATCAAGAAGACCCACCGCCTGCTCGTCGTCGAGTCCGGCTACCCTGCCTTCGGTGTCGGTGCCGAGATCCTCGCCCTGGCCATGGAGTATGCCTTTGACTACCTTGACGGTCCTGCCCAGCGAGTCACCGGTGCCGAGGTGCCCACCCCCTACGCCCAGAAGCTGGAGGAGATGTCCTTCCCCACTGAGCAGCTGATTGAGAACTTTGCCGCCAAGATGCTGCGAGTGTAAACTACGAGCCAGTGGAAACGAAGGGGATCTTTTTTTCCCCTTTTACGAACATACATGAATAAAAAAAAGAGAAGGGGGAGGGTTATCTAGGCGGGCGGTATAATATCTCAAAGGGGGTAGAATCAATTGGAA
>PXNZ01000009.1:0-42644 GCA_003012085.1 Trichoderma brevicompactum
GTCGCTAATAAAATGTCGAATGCGATCCCATGTATCATCTTAGTCGGCAATGGCGCTCTCGTCAACTAGAGCCTGCTGAATTCTTGCCTCGTTCTTTTCGACACCCGGCAAATTGATGTTGGCCCGGGCCTTGCCTTGCGCCTCGACGAAGCGGTCCCAGTATTCAGGGTCGCTTTCTTTCAACGCCGCAAACAGTATATCCTTGTTCTCCTTGAAAGCTTTAACAGCACCCTTCTGCTTGGCCATCTCCAAAAACTCTCCACCAACGTCTTCTGCAAGCTCGCCTAGCACGTGCACATGTTTGGGATCTTTTTCCACGTCGTCGATTGTGGTGAGCAGATCGAGGTGCTCCGTGAACGCGGACCGGAACCTGTGACCAGCACGGTGGACACGTCCTTCTTCCTCCGCCAGCTTCTTGCCCAGGATCGAGTTTGTGCGGGAGAGGGAGTGTTGTACCTCGCCTTCGTCCTCTGGATCCGATCCCGCTGCTGCTGCGTCTTCCATAGTAGGTGGGGACGACGAAAGCACTTCTGCCTCCCTCTGGGATGCGGGTACTCCAACGGCCTCGTCAGCATGCTCGCGAGTGTCGGGATACTCGTCTTCGAATCGTCTGATGATGCCTTGCAGCGTATCGTCCAGGAACGTCAGCTTCCGCAAGTTGATCTCATCGCTCGGGTTCGCCCTAGCCTTGTTTAGCGCCGGCTGCAGTCGTTGGCGGATCTTGCGGGCACCAGCCAACAAGTGCTTGGACAAATCCTTGGCTTTGCCGCCTGTTGGAATTCTAGGTCCAACAAAAGGCTCCTCTGTGGCGCCCAATTCCCGGAAGAATTCACCAGATGCCCGGCGTGATTCGTCGCCACGGTTCTTGAGGCAGCACGCGAGCGCCTTGACCACACCCGTGCCGCCAATGACATAGTCTTCGTCTGGGCCTGTATCCTCATCCTCCCCGTCATCTTCCTGAAGAACATCATGACCAAGGATATGTCCCAGGACGTCGGGATAAGATGTGGTTTTGCCGTCGACGGACTCTCCCCTTGCCTCGGCGAGCGCCGTAGCCACCGCCTTGTTGATCTCTGCATCGTGCAGGTGCTCAATGTTCTGCAGGCAGTAAGCCACAACCTGCTTCGCCATTGCTTTGACAATTTCGCCAGCCTCCTCATTGGGGACTTCAATGTCCACACAAATCATGCTCTTAGATAGCCTGGTAGCAGCCATCAGTGACGCGTACAGAGCGCAGGCTTCCTCTTGGGCTTCCTCCGTCTTGGCACTAGCCAGTGCCATTATCTCAGTGTTTCCGAGTAGGCTGATGTGGCAGAGGTGGCGAGCTTCAGGTACGATTTCGACAATGGCTATAGCTTGCTCAGATGTCATATTGACATCTGACAGGTGTAGGCGTTTGAGGGCTTGCATTTTGGGTAGGTATCTAAAAGCACGTTAGCTTTTTTTTTTTTTTTTGTTTCTTTGTTAATTTCAAATGTCAAGGCATTCATTCATACCTTCTGAGCAGACCAACAGCGTTGGGCGTCGATTGGAAAAGATCATGGTTGTGCGAAAGGTCGATAAAGACAAGCTTCATCAGCTTGGCCAGAACAGGTAAAATCTTGCAGAGAGACGAAGGAGTTAGGTTGCAGCCGGACATGCTCAGCGCCCACAACGGATCCGTCTCCTTAATCGACGACGCAATAGTCTCCATGTGCTCCTTCAGGTCAATACCGCCCAGATCAAGCCCTTCGCATTTTCCAGACTCAAGATACCTCACCACGTGCTGAACCCCGTCCTTGTCAAGTGGATTGCGGGCCATACCCAGTCGTCGTATACCGCATTTGATCACGCCATTTATAATTTTGCCCAGCTGCTCCATGCTAGGCTCTGTCTCGCCGATGCTGAGCATCTCGAGGGCTGATCCTGCTGGGCGATCCGCGAGTGCCTTGGCGAAGATGTCGGCTATCGTAAGAGGGATGTGGACGCCATTCTGAAGAGCTCCGTTGGTGTTGGCGGGCGCTTGACGCGGGAACGGAATGCTAGAGAGATCCAGGTACTTCAGCGATCGGCACTTGTAGATGAAGAGTGAAATGTGTTTCCAGCCATCTGGGCCCAATTTGTTCTCTTTCAGCACAACTCTCTCCACTACTCCGCCCATTTCCTGAGGAGGGAACTTGATCCTCCTGCGCCTCACTGGTTCTGCGTGCTTCGCCGCTAACAGACCAGCAAGGATGACTCGAACACCTTCATCGCTGAGGCCGCTGTTTTGCAAAATGATCTCTCGCACAGGCACAACAGCAAGATAATCCCCTAGAGTGATGAGGTCCTGCAGCTGCATAAAGTAGCCCGTCAAGTCGATCTTGTTCACGGAGCCGTTGGGTCCAACATTGGTGACGTCACTCAGCTGCTCCGTGATTTTCTTCAAGATGGGCGTTTCGCGAAGTTGGCAGCATCTCCGATAGATTCTGACGGGGTTCAATGTTGGGTACGAGCTCGTCTTGGGGCTCCCATTGCCATTGGCCAGCTCAGCAGAATCGCTGCTGTCGTAGTGAATTTCTAAGGGGATCGCTCCGCTCTCCTCAGCGATCCGCCGTCTCTTTTCTTTCCTAGCCTTGCGTTCCTCTTCGCTTCTCTTCTTCTTTTCCTTCTTTCTCGTCATATCCTTTGGTGGTGCTTTTGCATCATCCGGGCTGTCCGCTCTCTTTACGCCATTCGGCGTTGGTGCGGCCTGCTTAGCCTCGGCTTCGCGAGATTTGGCCTCGCCGACGCTCTCCGTTGAAGAAGACGAGGCCTCTTTTTGCGCTTCGGCGACCTTGGGATTCTTCAATGCCTCGCCCTCGCCCTTCTCGCTCAATTTCTTCTTTTGGGCGAGGTCAATGGATTTAGTTTCAGCCTCGGCCTCTGCATACTTTGGCATGGGTGCAATTTCGACATCGACGAAAAAGGACACCCGCCTCAGCTTGTTATCCTTTAGCTCCGTGATAGGACACCTTTCTCGATCCCGATCCACATTCAGAATTCGGCGTTCCACCAATCCGTGGTTGATCTTCCCAGCGGGGCCAAGGGGACCGCTGCTTCCTCCTCCTGAGGAGGATAGGCGCCGAAAAACGCCGAGCAGTCCAGCCTGGCCCGATCTCGGTGGGGCTGGCGTGTAAGGCTCGTCGCCTTCAGGCTTGAGTCCATGCTGGAGAACAGCATTCTTGGTCGGCGTAATCTTTGGTACAGGAGGCTCTGAGTTTGCTGGGGGCGATGGTTGATGTTGCTGGACAGTTTGCTGCGGCTGACTGTTGGGCTGCTGATGCGGGACCTGCCCATTTGCCTGCGGAACTGAACCTGAAAACTTGGCCGAAATATTAGAGAACCACGAGTTGCGACGGTGAGGTGGTGTCGCGCTGGAGCCGCTCTGCTTCTCAACGGAGCCCGACCGTGAGAGCCGCCTGGCGCCGTTTGAGCCATTGACAGGAATTGGCTCTGTTTTGCCATTTGGCTTGCCGTTAACCTCAGTCTTGACCTCAGTCTTTTCCGCCGTTGATTGGGGGCTCAGCCGGGGCGGGGAATCGCTGGGGACACTTCGTGGTTGTACAGTAGCAACAGGAGATTTGATGGGCGTAAAAGCCGCCTTGTTGAATTTGTCTGTGTGAATTGTTAGTATGCAACTCTCATCACCGCCATCTGGCAAGCAGCCATCACGGCGCCGACTGAATTTTCGACATTCGGCGCCACGACAGACACGGCGGTGGAGATGGTGGCAAAGCGACATGCCTTTGGGTGAGCCCTGCGTCATCCAACTGACGTCGACGCCATGGACTTGTTCCATGTTGGAGGGTTTACGCGACGCTCGCGCGCTGTTTGGGGGTAGAGGAGCGACGGGATATGTTGCGTTGTTGGGAAGCGGAGGGAAGAAGAGGAATAAAACGGATGAGCGAAAGGAGGGTTACTGTATGATTACAATATCAGCCCGCCCACAGGTCGCCTCGACGGATGCCCGGTGGCTGCTCCAGCTGCGTGCGATCTAGGCTGGGGTAAGGCGGAAATATGGGGAGGGGGGAGCGAAAAAGACGTCAACTAAGCCCACTGCAGCAGTGCTATGACTTAGTAGCACCCACTGTAGGGAGAGGCCTGACAAGCCAATAGCGGGGTAGATCGAGTGCCAGACCTGCCTGACCCTCTGCCAGAGGGCCCTCTGTGCAGTCTAGCCGGGCCTTCTATGCCCAGTAAGCAGTCGCTTTTCCCTCTTTCTCAGCCCGGGCCTGCGCGCGCGCGTGAGACCCAGGTCGCCTCTTAACAGACCAGCCGCCTACTGCTCCGCGCTGAGCGTTAGGGTATCCTGTACCACGGTGCCAGTGTGGGACTGGTCCAGGCGGCTAGTTCCCGGTACTTTTTAATCACGAGCCTCTGTGAGTGCTTTTGGCTGTCTCAGCGAGCACGGTCCAATTGGTCGGGTGCTTGGGGTATCGTGATGATATTCGCCACAGATTCCCTGTACGATGAGGATCGCTGGCACGCAAACAAGAAAAATAAAGGAGAGTGTGAGAGAAGCGGCCTCCGCCGGTCGGGCTTTTGTTGCGCGCAGGCAAAGATGCTACATGCCAGCTAGGTTTTTTTCGGGGGAGAGCTGACTGTGTTGCAAGCCACAGACTTTATTTACACGCACAAACGTAAAAAAATTTATCTGCGATATTTTTCCGTCTTGCACCTGTGAAGTGGGATCCTTTACTGGAGACCCAGTTTCTAAGCACTTGCCGCTTAGTTGCCAGCCGGCGCTGACAGGTCCCTGAGTCTCTCTTCCTTCGCCTGCCCACGGATTGGCGCCTGGTTAGTGTGCATGTACCGATTCCGAACACCCTTGGCCCTTACAGGATGCATGTACTCCGTATCGCCCGTGCCTGCGCGTGTTTTGCTGGATAGCCTCCATAGTTTAGAGTGTTAGCATCGAGGCAAAACTCACTAGCAGCCATGGCCCGTGTTCTTTTACCGACACTTTTCCCAGCCAAAGCTTGCTGCGTTGTACCCAAGCTCCGCGTGAGCCGAGCGACCATCGGATCCAAGCGTAAATTAATTCTTAAAACTGTACACGTATCTGCGGCCTCTCCTGAGCTCAAAATGGCAAATAATAGCTCAGCCAAGCTTTCCAGCTTCATCCATGGGCCGATGTTTTCGGTTAGAGGACCCTGACGTATTGGCCGCCAAGTCACAAGAGCGTTGATGCTAGTAATGCCATGGCCGCACCGCGCACGTGAACTTGCAGTATCCGGGTCTAACG
Source organism: Trichoderma brevicompactum (assembly GCA_003012085.1). Classification (NCBI taxonomy): domain Eukaryota; kingdom Fungi; phylum Ascomycota; class Sordariomycetes; order Hypocreales; family Hypocreaceae; genus Trichoderma; species Trichoderma brevicompactum. The sequence continues at coordinate 5,246 of PXNZ01000009.1, forward strand.
CAAGGGACCGAATCAGCCAAAATGAAGATCTCCCAACTCTCTTCTTACACGCAGGTGCATTATACGTCATATTGTGTCAAGCGCAGCTTTCGGATCGCCCGTTGTGCCACCCTGCCTATGTATTTCTCAGACATCTTATAGCAATACTACCTGTAGGGAGACATTCCGACCATTGAACCCCAGACGAGTCAGGACAATAATGTAATGGCGGCGTCTTCAAAGTAGAGAAGGCCAGTAAATACATTGCGACGTAATGTCCTACAAGATAGGTATTTGTACTGCTTAGTACATAATACGCGAAGCTCTGGAGGATCCTTACAGCATATACCGTGCAGTACCTTGCAAATGCTGTTCGGCGCTTTACACCCACACACAGCTGCAGTATACTCCATGGGACGTGAAATACAGCCGAAGTAATTTAATTCCGTCACAACGATGGCGCCAGATGTTCCGTGATTCGCACGGAACACGGCGCATGGACCCTGGTCTCGTGTGTATTCTGTGCATCGATGAGATCGGGACTTCCGATGAAATACCACCGACATCGCGGGCCAGAAAGGGGGCAGGCTAGCCACCCTGGGCCTATGAGAAGCTCCGCGATAGAAAAAATTATGCAACGGCGTGTAGCACGAAATGCCGCGGATGTGTGTTCAACGTGATGAATACAGGATCAATGGAAGCGCCATTTTTGCGTTGCTCCCCCGTGCTCCATGGAATAGAGAATAGGAGCGCCTCTCATAACCTCGGGTCTCTCTGTCTGAACTAAGTGATTTCCGCCCCATTAATGAGAGAACAGGTTTTATTCGAATTATGTAACCATTTTTGATCATCTGAAGAGTGATTTCAACTTCTACGTCGGGATGTTCCGTGAAGTCTAATCCACCGTGTCACCTTGGACACTTTCTATTCCAAAAGATGACTCGTCATGCTTTCCTTACTTTTGGGGATACCTTCTTAGGGATATGATGGTCATTCTCGGGGGTTGGTGATGACATGCATAGGTACGGAGTACATATGCGCATCATTGTCATACGGGTCTCATTGGCGTAAAGCTAAATGCCCGCACAAACGATACCTTGCAGTGATGGAGCGACATACCACGAATCCAAAATATCACCTAGCTTATACACAAGATAAGAAGTAAGCATAGTTCCTTACAATGCTAGCTGCGGCAGAGAAACATGTAGGCCCGGTACTGCAGAACTGCTCAATAGTCCTACCCTAGAGGGCTTTTAAGGGGATAACAGAAACGCCACATGGGGGCCTGACTCCGGCAGCACGGCCGAGTGTCTTATTATTAGCGTGTAAGGTTGTTTTTAATTGTCCATGGAATTGGAAATTTTGATGGTTCGCATTAATTCGTAATCATTTTTAAGCTGAATGAATAGGTGAGAGAATACAGCCGACCGGAATCGGGAACAGAAGCCTCTGGCCCACAACGAAAAAATTGAGCAGGCTCCAAATACGGAATATGTTGCCTTAGGCAGCGGGCGTAGAGATTGTGTTAGTAGCACTATTAGAAATTAAAGTAGCAGCATGACGACCAAACTAACGGCTGACAAAGGCATGCCCGACTACTAACATGGACGTCAATCGAACATCACTTGAGGATGACAGACTTCACTTGCACTGAATACCGGAGAAATGATGCACGAAACAGGATCTATAGATCCGGATTGGAAGGTATCTTTTCATTCATTTTTGACCATGAGGACCGACCCTTTCATTCCTGTAACTCCAGACCCAATATATCGAGAATCAAATTGCAACCAGCCTATGTGCCCCTTTTTTACTCATCAGCCAGGATCTTCTGGATCTTGGCCTGTACGTTGGCAGCCTTCTGGGCCTTGGAGATTCTGGCAACCTTGTGCTGCTTGGAAATAGCCTTCCACTCCTCCTTGGTCTTCTTCTCACCCTCAACCTTCTTGAAGGGGTCCTCACGGATGGCCTTGTGGGCCTCAGTGTAGAGGTCCTCGAGGCCGTCGGCCTCAATATCGTCCTCAATGTACTTGACGAACTGGCTGCTGTAGCGCTCCTCATCGTCATCGGCCAGAGTCTCCATGTACTCGGCAACGTGGCCACCGTAGATGTACTTGCGGAGGACTTCGCTGTCCAGCTCCTTGCTCTCCATGTCGTAGCCGGGGAATCGCTTCTCGGAGTGGGGGACCAGGATACCACCGTCAGAGGCACCCTTGAGGGCACCGAAGACACGGGCACCGGTGGAGGTTCGGGCAAGACCAACGTCAAGGAAGGCCTTGAAGGGACGGCGCTCGCCATCGTCGGTCTCAGCGGCCTCGGTGAGGGTGAACTCACCATCAGCCTCCTCGACACCGACGAAGTCCTTGTCAAGGCCGAGCTTGCTGAGGACACGGCGGGCGATCAGGAGACCAGTGGCGTAAGCAGCAGACCAGTTGGTCAGGCCGTGGTTGATGCCGTAAGCCTTCAGCTCGTGGGCGTAGGCAGCGACTAGGACCTTGTCACCGGAGATCTCAGAGCTGACGATCTGCATGATGATGTCCTTGTTGGTGAAGCGGACAACCAGGCGGTACTTGGGAGCATTGTACTTGTTCTTGGCCTGGGTGATGAGGCGCTTACGGGCATAGTAGTCGGTCTTGCCCTCACGTCTGCGCTTGTACTTGGTCTGGTAGCGGCTATAGAGAAATTGTTAGCCAAGATATTATGAAAATAAGCTCCTGAGGCTTGTCTGAAGATCGCATTCAATGCAGCAAAAAACTTACCTGTAGTACGCGCTGTTCTTGACGAGCTTGTGGAAAGGCTGTCAAAAAAATCCCCGAGTCAGCAATTTGCGCTTCAGACTGCTCGTTCTTATTCCGAAGCAACTTGCGACGACTCTCAATCACGAGCAATTGAGGGCATTTCTGCCACTTTGTAGTTTGAAAGATCCCATTGACTGAGACTTTCTGATAGGCCTAACTTACCATTTTGACGGTGGTGCCTGGCGATGGCTGGCTTGCTCCTCAAACTTGGGAAATTTGATGATGAGGATAGAGGGTGAAATCTTGGTGGGCTAATTTTTGAAGCCCTAAAATTTCTCGTGCGCCACCGCTTCGCCTAGTTCCACACTGTGGAAGCCGGGTTGGGGACGAATCACCTGACACGCTCGTCTCTCTTGTAGATGTCCTTACTAAGCAGCAGAAGTATGGGGTATACTTATCTTATCGCCGGCATGGCAATATGTGGAGCGCGAACCGAGGCACCGGCAATGCAGCTGGGGATGAAGTGCTGGCCGCCATTTGGGCTTGAATATGTACGCGTTGCTTTCCGATCGCATCTAGTGATCTTACTCTTCGTTTTGGATTCTTGGAATGGATCCTGAGAGCTATTCTGTTGATCAAATTTTGGAAGCAATTGATGCCGAGATGGAGAATTTAAAGCCCAAAGTCCTCCTGTTTGACATTGGCGGTGTTTGTGTAAGTTGCAGGACATCGGTTTCTCACGACTGCAACGCCATGTGTTTCTTCTATTATAACCGAATCCATGCACAAGCATTCATTTTTCACGATATCTAATTGTTATAGGTTAAATCCCCATTTCAAATCATCCTGGATTATGAGCTTCAGTTAAGAATTCCACCTGGGTGGGTGAACTACTCCATTTCAAAATCTGGCCCTACGGGATTCTGGCAGAGGATTGAAAGAGGGGACATTCCTATGGATGATGCGTTCTTCGAGGGATTTACCAAAGACCTGCACGTTCAGAAGCTATGGGAGGAATTCTACAGGACACAGCAGACAAAAGACCCACGTCTAGCCAAAGAAATACCACCACTGCCAGAGATTGATGGCAAATGGCTATTCAATGAGATGATGTCAGGTGCAGATGCGCACGATCCTTGGATGTATCCGGCCCTACAGAAACTTAGGGCCAGCGGCAAGTATATACTGGCAGCTTTGAGCAATACGGTCATCTTTCCGCCTGGCCACAAGATGCATCGAGAAAACTTCTTTGACGAGCCAGTTCGCCAGATATTCGACATGTTCATATCGTCAGCTCATGTTGGTATCCGGAAGCCAGATCCCAAAATGTATCAGCTCGCTCTGGAAAAGCTTAATACTTTTGCCAAGGAAAACGCACATGATCCAAGGCATCAGGGCAAGGGGTGGGAGGCTGGCATTTCACCAAAAGACATTGTTTTCCTGGATGACATTGGCGAGAATTTGAAAGAAGCACGCAAGCAAGGCTTCAATACAATTAAAGTTCATCTGGGAAGGACGTATGAGGCCGTTGAGGAGCTGGAGAAGATCACGGGACTGTCGCTCGAGGGACCGCATCCAAAGATACCCATCAAACCCAACTACGGGGAACCGCGGGCCAAGATTTAATGACGATTGTAATGCCCATGACAGCAATGACAAAGAGGAGCGATTTTGGCGTACAGTAAGAGTGGTAATGGTTTTTTAATGATTTGTTACAGATGACAATAGATGATTCCTAGCATTTCTTTCAATTGTCGGGCACTCCCTTGAATAAATCTAGAGGATATTATGTCTTTAACTAAAATCATCCTTTCTAGGGCTATAGAACATTAATCAGTGCCAACTCAATTTTTTCTTCTATAGCTATCTATTCAATCTACTCAGTCTATTTATATCACAGGCCATCTAGTTCATCTAGCTCATCTTGCTATATTATGAAAACTGGAATCTATAGACTTTTATTATTAAATTCAGGTATGGAGTAGTTAGTAATTACATTGTCGGCCAGTAATTGGCACTGTAAATGGGTATAGCTTGATGGGAAGGCAGGAAAAATCGCAGTACGGTTCAAAGAGGAATTCACTACTGCTCAAATATGAAGACTCTAAATCTAACTCCAGATCGTCCCGTTTATATGTCCATCATTTTTTTGGAGTATAAGTATGTATCACACTCCATATATGCGCGCTTTCTACAGGTACATCCTAACACCCTGTAATTTAGCATGGTTAGTGAAGCAACGCTAATAATTAGCACAGAGGCAGCAATTTCTCCATTAACATACAAATAAATCGTGCCATCCTTACGGCGCATATCATGGCCAGCATACCACAGCATATATTACTCTGGTTGTGTATGTCTTTTACCATCTCGGTGCTTATCTCAAAATTTGGCGTATTCGCTCCATCAGCCCCGCAGAGCATAGGGGAATAGGGCTTTCAAGTCTTCCTGTCAAAATAATCAACAACACGCGTCCTTAATATTCTGAGTCTGTTGTAGCTGGTAGAAGCTCTTCTAAATGAGCGGATACATAGACATGCGAAGATCACAGAGCCCACCACGACGGCGTAGGGCGTGCGAACAGTGCTCCAAAGCTAAAGCAAGATGCCTTTTTCAAGGCTCTAACCGTTCTTGCGACAGGTATGTATGCCATGGACCTACTACCCAAACGAGCGCGTCGCCATTTGTTAATTCTGGGGAAACTTTAGATGCAGTCAGATGTCAATCAATTGCACAGAGCAGACGAGGCAGAGTTTGAGAAGGCCAAAGCAAATAAGACTTCATAATAGGTTGGTCTATTCTCGCAGTAGCATAGATGATGGCTCACTAGAAGTACGACCAGAATCAATGGACATATTGAACATCAACAGCTGGCTATCTCACCATCAAGGGCCCTCGGTGGACATGAGACACTGAGACAGAGCAGTGATGAACTACATTCAAATATTCACAGCTCATCATTAACCGAAACCCCATCTACTACGCAGAAATCTATGTCGGTCTCAGCTGCAGAGGTAGGGCCGGAAGCAGGCCTCAACACTCAGCAAGCACAACGGCCAGTATGTAGCCCAAAGGAGACGCAACCATTTCATCTTCCCTGGCCACACGCAGATGAAGTCTTGGACATATTTAGGCGCAAGTACATACACCATTTTCCATTTGTGCTCATAGAGAATGAAATATCTGCCAGTCAGCTGCAAGAGCGACACCCGTTTGTCTACAAAGCAGTCATGTTAATCGCCGCGCCATTGCCTGCCCTGGTGACTGTAGCAATGAGGCAGAGCTTACTTGCTCAGCTCGGCCAGATTATATTTACCGAGAAGGAATATAACTTAGATCTCCTACAGTGTGTCTTAATTTGTATTGCTTGGTGAGCTTGAACCTCTTTTCTGCGGCATATATGGAGCTAACACATTTCAGGGCTGATGTGTGTGACTTGAGTAGCCACCAAATCACGAATCTTACACATATTGCGCTTGGATATGCGCATAATCTAGCGGCTACAGGGACGAAATTTTATGCTACTCGGTCTGACAAGAATACACTTGACCATACCAATCAAGCTGAAAGCTCGGCTGCAATTCATAAGCTTGAGACTATAGATGGACACAGGGCATATCTAGGATGTGTCAGTATTCTTTCGGCGTAAGTAGAAAAATCTGCCTGAATTTGGCCAAATATCATTTGCTTACTTGCCACTATAGAGATTCAGCCTATTTTGGTCGACAGAACCCCCTCAGCAGTCCATACGTTGACCTGTGTCGCAGTTTGCTGAGACAAAATATCAAATACCCGACAGATTTTGTCCTAGAGCGACTTGTGCGGATGATGCAGATAAATGACGAAATTTCTGCGGCTTTCTATCCAATCTATAATCGTGAGACGAGTGAGCGATGCCTTTCTCTCATTGAAGGGACTGCCCAGAGGCTTCGTCCTGAGCTGGATAGTATAGTCGAGTCATTGGGCTTCGACAAGCAACAGGTTCGCTGGCCTTCTATTGGGAATGTCAACAGCCATGAAAAAACCTTGAAGCTGGTCTACAGGTACCTCATTTTCCGGCTCTATGAGCCAGTTACACGCTTTGACCAAGTGGCAAAAGAGACGAGCTATATCTCACTTGATTTAGGGCACCGGTGTTTGGGTAACTGCCTGTCTGCCATTAGAACGTATTTCGAACATCTCCTTGTTACAGCCCCTGATGGCTGGCACCTGGGCCAATCTACAATTGTGGTGGGGCCGATCATGTTGGTTATGATCGCCGCTGCCCGTCTTCTCCTGATTGAAGTTCCTGGCTGGGCTGGTGAACTGCCACACATGGAACTGGACCTTTCCGCCGTAATTGATCAATTTATTGCTCAACTAGATGAATCCCAAGAGATATTCCAGCAAAGTGTAGAGAATTTTGCTGATAAAATAGGGATTGAAGTGAAGCAGGAGGATATGGAAACATTAGGAAGATTTACGGAAATGGCGAAGAAAGCCAAGAATATAAAAGAGTGGTACGAAGCGAGGAGCACCGGTGCAAATTCCGGTGACGAGAGAGAATTAGATATAATGGTCCATGAAGAGAAGTCAGTACTAGACTTCAGGTTCCCGCTTCTACCAGGGTGGTTCAGTGGGCTGTACGAGAACTCTGCTTGGAATTTCAACAATATCAAGAGCTGATGAACCAAGTACAGAGGGTGCTCTATAAAGTTCTCGATATCTTGATACAAAATACCTTATAAAGACACATTTTATACTGCCTCCTGCTGCCTCCTGCTGCCTCCTGCTGCCTCCTGCTGCCTCCTGCTACCGCCTGCTGCCTCCTGCTACCATTTATTCATTGATAAGATATTCTCCAACTAGCTTCGTTTCTGACTTCCGCCCAAACTTCCGCCGCATACCACTGTAACTCAGCGACAGGGATAACTATATCACCCTCTCCTGCTCGTGGATTCCTCAAAAATAACTGTCGAAAGCTCAACACCAGGCCACCACCAGCGACCTGATAAGCTGGTGGATTTGTGCTGCTCTGGGTAATTGTAATTTCCTGTTGGCAAGAGGCTACCCATTCAGACCCCCAGCGGGTCGTTGTGGCTCCAACACGTTGCCTTTCCTCCCATCTTTCCAGGATTATTTTGCGTTGGGCAAGATGAAGCTTCGCCAAAATCACAATCTTGATGCCATGATTTGAGATGTTGAACCAAAATCGCGCCTTTTGTCGCAACTGAGCCAACGAGCGGGAATGCCCGCCCTCAATCACGATAGTTGGGAAGGATCCAGGATAGTCGCGTTCAGGCATAGGACCTCCAGACGAATCACCTTCTCCGCTGTCACCGCCGCCACTGCCATAGTATGGTCCCTCCTTAGAGAATGCAGAAGCGGCGAAACTGCGCCAGTTGCGCCGTAGATGCATATTATTAATATTGAGAAGTCCCTCCTCATATAGCCATATGTGAAGTTGTTCGTGCGGTCTTGTAGGAATTGTAATCATTAAACACTGGGAATCCTTAGTGTATAAATTAAATCGAAACTTGCGTCCGCGTATCTCTCGTTCTTCTTCTAGTTGTTTAAAAATTTCAGGGGATACACCTAAAGGAAAGGAAAAGAGATATGATATCAGTAAATATAGATCCCGGGCAAGGAGTTTTCAAATATACGCTTTACAAGTAATGCATCTCCTTTAGCGCAATCAACTTCGCGGAAAACATTCTCCACAGTAGTGAAATTGATAACTTTCATTGTTGGATCGGTATCTGCCTCTCGATTCGCCGTCGGAGAGCGCGGATCGCTCTTTATGATTGAGATGCAAAGTGCTGATGTTAGCATATCTATGGATAATGTCTATAAGATGTAGGGCGTAAAAGCACCTTGCCCATTACTTTTATAGTAAACTTATAGACGCCATTGATGCATGGTATCTTGATATATTGTTCACAGCTTTAAGTTGGTACTAATATTATACTTTTCTTTAGATTGTGTTCCGCAGGGCTCTATTGTGGCAGAGATTTTGTGGTGCTAAGGAAATACACTTCCTCATTAACCTACCTTAATCTATAAACTTATCCATCTTCTCTACTTAGCTACTGTATTGCTTATATGCTGATTAGAGATATGGACCGTCTTTTTTCTCGTTATTTCCTAATACGATCTTTGTGCGAGTAACGCTTGATATTCTTGCTACTCCTCGCTATCTTGGCCTAGTTTCCCACATCTTGGATTCTTCAAGCTTACTAGTGAGGAGACTAGTTATTCGTTAATATAACATGGAATATTTGTCAACTGGCAGCTAGACGACCTGCGACCAAACTCTCGCCGCATACCACTGTAACTCAATGACAGGGGTAACCACATCTCCCTCTCCTGCTTGAGGGTTTCTTAAAAACAACTGCTGGAAGCTTAGTACCAAGTCGCCGCCGGCTACCTGGTATACTGGAGGATTCTCACTGCTCTCAGTGATTGTAATTGTGATTTCTTGATGACAAGAAGCTACCCATTTAGATCCCCAACGCGTTGTCGCGGCTCCGGCACGAAGGCCTTGTTGTCTTTCTTCCCATCTTTGCAAGACTATTGTGCGCTTGTCGTGATAGAATTTTGCCAGGACGACAATCTTGATTTCGTGTTTCGAGATGCTAAACCACCATTTCGCCTTAAACTGTAAATACTCCAAGGGGCTGGAAAATCCAGCCTCAATTATAAGGGTTGGGTAAGCTTCAGGATAGCTACGTTCAGGATGAGGGCCCCCAGATGAATCGCCTTCTCCACTGCCAGGATGTAGTGCTTCTGTATAAAACGTTGTAGAGCCGAGAGTATCCCAACTGCGAGCTACGCCCATATCATGAAGGCAGCCGTAGACGCCGTCAAGATATAACCATGAGTGAAGGCGTTCGTGTAACCCTTTTCTGATTGTTATTACGAGACACTGAGAATCCTCACCGTATAAATTATATCGAAACTTGCGCATTTGTACCTCTCTTTCTTGTTCCAGTGCTTTAAATACTCTAGGGGATACGCCTAAAAGAGAAAAGGGGTCAATAAATTATGCAAGCTTAAAAAGAAAGAGGTGGTTATCCAGCATCATAGTTTAAATATACAGCATCCCAAGTTCTAATCTAGAAAATAAAAAGAAATAGCTTGGCTATAAAAAGTTCCTAAAAATATCAGCAAGAAGTAGCAGAAAGTAGCGAGATGAAGCAAAATTAGCAGAAGCTAACAGGAAATACCAAAAATATCTCCGGCTAGAAATACAAGGGCGCTGCTCGGATATTGGATACAGGTGGCTAACTTGGGATACTGGATAATAACTCCCCACCAAGGACAAGTTAAGGAGGGAGTATTAAAACATACACTTCACAACCAACACATCACCCGCTGCGCAATTGATTTCGCGGAATACTTCCTCAACAGTGGTGAACTGAATGGTTTTAAATGTTGGATCCGCTTCTCCTGCTTCTAGAGCTGCTGCTAGGGACCGGTCCATTCTTTGAATAGACGATGTTGGAACTGGTGTCACGGCGATTTATTCTCCCTGTTGCCATGCGCGTCATTTTATATGCGTGATTAACTGCGATTTGCGCGACTTACCAAAGGAATTGGTTATACAGGTTGATTCAGCGTTTCTGGAAATGTTGGCAATGCGAGTTCGCCTGCTATTATTGAGATACAGGGGGCTGATTTCATGAATTTTTCTCCAAATAAAGCGTTTCTGAGGGGTATTAAAGCATCTTGCTTGTAATGATATTGTAGCAAAAGTTACAGACGTCATCCCCCCCTAGTTTGGATATATTGTGCGCAAGCTTAACTTAATAGTATCCTTTAGCTTCGGCTACGTACTGTAGAGCTATTTTATCGTGGAGTTTTTGTGGTACAAAGAAAATATACCTCCCCATTAACCATGTTCATTAATAAATTCATCCATCTTCTATATTTTTAGCTACTGTGGATGCCTAGGTATGGCTCATACATTCTGGTCAAAGGTCTAGGCTGTGCTTTTTTCTCAATATTTCCTGTGACTTTGATGTTCCTTTCATGGATCAGGCTAACGATATTGGATCTCGCCTAAGTTTGTTCAAGTCATGGCTCTACGTAGCTCAGGTTACACGCAATACTAGTATCTAACCGAGGTAACTATTCTATGAAGTCGTATTCTTAGCATCAGTGACCTCTGCGACAAGATGTCTGCCTCCCCTTCTCGCTCTGGTGGTCATTCAAATTTTGACAGTGAGTCTCGACATAACATGGTGCTTCGTTTGGTCAGCTACCCTCATTACTCTCCTTGGCTAGCTTCAAGGGAGGACTTCGGAAGCTTACTGATCCCGGATTCTTTACGTAGCACAGGAATCGAGCCGAGACAATCCGTAGTTGGTATTTGGATAAGATATGAATATGTTTAGTAATATTGAGCGGTATTACGAAAGTTTAAGTCTATATTATACTAATTTCATCAAAGATGATAGGACGTCTATCGAGTGCTGGGTTTGATTGTAAACCCAAGGCGGAGGCAAACATAACGTGTAGATCAGCCACTCTTTAAATTAGGAGCAATCGCCAGTAAATAGTCAATTTTACAGCGAACTATCCCAGCTACCTAGATGGTAATGCTCACGAGGCTTCAAACGAGATTCCTTCACTGCTTTTATGAGTAAAGAATATAAGGGTCATGTTACTATATGTACTGTTCACAGATCTGGATTGCACTTTTTGGAGCAGATCACGCGACTTTCTTCGCAGCATCAACACACCTGTTGGCAGCTTTTCTATGTCTTGAGGATTGGCTTCCCCCCCCTTTTTCTTAGCCTATCTCGGCAATAAATTACGTATATCACGATTCATCCCATGTCAATTTTGCCTCGGCCAACTCTCTGGGTGTCATCTTCTACACATAAACTTACGACTTCATTTTCTGCTTCCGGTTCCGACTATAGCTGTTTACCAGAAGCAAATGCATGTTATATCTCGGCTAGAGTGTACTTTGGTGAGAGACTGATGATGTGTTGAGCCTTATCATGCATCACCAACCCTGCATCCTAAGGAGCTCACTCGTGAAGCTCTTAGATGCATAGCCCATAGCCAAGCATGCAAGAGCCAAATTCACAATGGTAGGGGCCCTCAGACATAAACCCACTTTCTGGCCCCCCTAAGGAGCTCTCCGGACGGACAAATCTTTATTCTTCCACCTACTGGCTAATCAACCGATCAACAAGCATCCAGCCATGTATCGAACCAGGCTATTGCACTCTTGCATGCATGCTACTGCAGTCAGACGGACACGCTCTACGGACTATATGCAATTGCAAGACGCATAGACGTTCCCAACAGTCACTAGCTGATGAGAAATCCGTTCCCCTATCACGTCAACACGTTCAACAAACCTTGTCTGTTATCTGCTTGGAATCAAGGAAAAGTTCATCACATCCCCAGCACGGCTGTCCAAAGAAGATGGGGTGTGGGCTCCCCCTACTCCTGTCTACCAAGTCATACCATGTCGGGCTCCGGCGGACTCCTTTCCCTTGTGCGTCTACAATGACATTTCCTAGTCAAGGTAACACAAGGATCCATATGAGCAAACGGGGACAGCGCGCGTCTGAGGTGTGGAGAGCCGATGACAGACGCCTCAAGCGGGCTGGTTCTGGCTATGACATTTCTGGCATCTCTTCCTTGGTCCACTTGAACTGCTGCCGTGTTCCCCGGCTTCACACATTGCAACTCTATGACCCCACTCGGCACCAGGCATAGGCATTCATGTTGTATTGTAAATGTATGAGGCAGACCGTATTCGGTCATTGGTTAGTAGCTAAACTGTCATCTGATGTCAAGATGTGCTTCTTCAAACCTTGCCCTGTGCCCTCGGCTCAAAATGCTCGGAAGAATCCCGTCCTGCTGCGCCATTGCGATCACCAAGAGCCCCTGCAACAATATTCCAAAGCATGTTAGGCGCTCGTATAAAGTACTACTGCAAACCAGCCATGGATATCCAAAAATTTTCGTCTCCATAAAGACGCGGCTCCAAAATGCCCTCGCATAGCGTTTTGCAGGGGGGTGCTATTAATCCTCTTCTGCGTGTGCTAAGCGGCGGTTAATTGACGAATCACCATCGCAGCCGCAATGTGACGAAAAACGTCAAGAGCACATTGTCACATCGCAGCCGCACACGCAATATGCGCCCAATTCAAGAAAACCGCGCATAGCAGGAGAGCACTTCCGCGAGAAGCGACCACAGTTGCCGAGGCAGAAAGCTGGTTCTTTATCCGCGCCCTCCAGGGAAAGAGAAGTTTCTGTTGCGGTAAGCGAACTAGGCGCGCCCTCGCCCACAAGGTCTGATGCGTAAAGTGATCCAATAGCAGTTGAGCATTTATAGTTAAATTATTGATTTTATTGGTTTGTTCGCCCTTTGCAGGGTCTTGAATCACTTCGGCCCGTAGATTACGTCTACTGTACCGGATTTAGTGAAGTTCTCGTTGTCTATATACATGAAAAAATAAAGCCCCTACTTCGTATTCACCAAAACAGAGTAGCAGTGGAGAGTCAGAGTCAGTCTCTGCAGACGGTGACAGTTGGATCCAGAATTTCCACATGCGCCCGCCGCCCACCTCCTCCTCTTGAGAATACTATGATACCACCCAACTCTTACGCTGGCGTGGCAAAAAATCTGGCCCCGGTTACCATAGCATGTCACTATCTACCAGGTCTGCCGGTACTGCCCACCTCTCTGATCGCTCACTTAGCCTCTGTACGTTCATAGCTCGGACCGATATTGGTGATAGGATGATTGGGCTTGGCGGCTTGTTGACTGGTCTCGGAGAGGATGGTAACCCGTAAGAACCGTACGTAGGCGGGGGTTTAACCTCTCGGAGAGGTCTTTGCGTAGAAGGAGAGAACTGTTGCCGGATATTGGGATCATAGCGGTGGTGAACGGCATGTCCAAACGATGTTTGTAAAGGTGGTAGGGCGGGGGTACGCCGCTTTAGATGTCGAGGGGAGGTTGGAGCCCATGCTGGTCCAAAAGCGGCGCCTGGATGCGCAGCCGTCAAGAGAAGACAGGAGAGGAATGGGAGCAATCCATCCATAATCAAGAAGGTGGGCTCGCTCTGGAACAAGGCACCGCTTACACCACCAACCATTTCGAAAATCCGATATATTGTGTGCCCGAGGAGGAGAACAGTCGCAATTTCCATGCCTGCAGCATGTTAATAGGCGTTCAGTCCAGTACACAAGAACCAACTGTACAAGACTTACAACGAAGAAACCTGGTGAATCGAGGGGAATAGTAGATATCTGCATGCTTTGGATCTGGGGCCTCAGCACTCAGGGTCAAGCCCATGGTAAAACAGACGTATACCCCTATGATGGCCAACAGTAGGAGAGCTTGAGCACTAAGCCCTCCAGCAACTATATCGGCGCTTCGATCACGCTTTCCCGTCTTGTTAATGAATGGCCCTTTTAGATACCCAAGTAAGAGGAGTGAATGGAGTACACACGCTTAGACTTCCACCTCCGTATGTAACAAATACGGTCCCAACTATGTCGAGTATGAAGCTCACCGTGAACAGAGCACACAAAAAGAACGTTGTGAGGGTCGATTGGCAAGTGGCGTGTCCTTCTCCATAAATAGCAAGTATGTGTGGCAGCACAGTCGACATAGCACCGGATATAAACGTTGGTCCTAGAACACTCCCCAAGAGCGTGAGAGCAAAGTAGCCCTGATGGTCCCGAGCTTCGTAGAGGAGGACTCTCCCCAGAAAACTCAGGACCTCAAAGGACAATCCAGCCGCCAGTATAGCAGAGAAGCCGGGAGTGCGGAAGCGATAGCCCATGTAAAAAGTGAGGGGTATCAAGAAAGCATAGACGGCGAGGAAGACGGTGCTGCCCCCGATATTGACATGTGTAAAGAATCCGTTCTCTGCAGGACACGTGGAGCCACAGTTACTTGCCATGGCGATGAACAGTCTGGTGTAATCACATTGAAATATTTTATGACCGTGGATAGGAGTATCGTAACAGAGAGAATGGATCAGGGAATCGACGTTTATTTAACATAGATGGCACTCCGTATACTAAGAGCAGACGTTTACAGGGAGGGCTGTGGAGCGGCCATTACAGCCCAACGGAGTAGCTCACAGACCAGCTCACTTGGTCAAGGGTCTAGACGAGCTGTGAATGCAGAATTCGATATTCGGTCAGTGTGCCAACTCAAGCAGGGGACATGATGTTTTCCCCTCCCCCGTTTAACCCGCGTCGAGGGCGGAAGACATCTCGATAACGGGATGGGGCCCAAAAAGAGGGCCTAATCAGGGCAATACCGAGTCGTGCGACGCTACCAAGCTATATGTTGTTGGTCGACACCCATGTTCGCATGTAGGTGTGTTGGATTGCAGCCTGAAAACGATCTAGTCTCGAGTGATGAACCATACGGCACAGAGTGAGGGCACTAGATCCGGCAGTCTGGTTCAGCCACGGCCCCCAACTACAAGGAAACCGGAGTCGGACCAGTCATGAGGAGTAAATCTGACAGCCAGGAACTAGATCACCGGGCAAAAGCCGTGAAGCCTGCACACCAGCGTGAACTGTGTGTGCGGAAGCGCATCATTAACCCTGCTCGTATAGCCCGCACGCATATACAACTTCCCCTTTTGCGATTGGAGATATGGCTGCTGCGTCGTGGCGAATTAACTGTCAATCATGTGATTTTGACAGGGAGAATGTCCGAAAAAGCAAAAAGAACTCCAGGTCGTTTTGCATATATGCTCGAGTCCTGGCAAATGATTGCTGGTGTGTGTCCTCCCTCAAAGTACGTGTTCCACAAAAAGAGAATCGTGATAGTTTTCCAATCTCAAACCGGTCCAAATTTAAGAGTAAGCAGTTGGGAAATTCCGGTGCGGCAGCAAGAGACGAAGCACCATGACCTTATCCTTGGCAGTTTGTGATTCGCGAACCAAGGGCCCAGAACTGCACCCGTCAAGACGTTGCAACGAGGTCGAAAAGTGTGGGCAGAAGAAGCAGAACGCGAGCCAACAAACGGATCCACTGCAGACTGAGGAGGGGCTTTTGCGGCCCTCGATTTCGTGCCAAGCAGGCTGTTGTTGAATCTGGGCGCTGAAAATGGCGCCATGGCCGAGGTGAAATATGCAGCTTGAATGTTGGAACCAACAACTGCAACGGTCCGGCCCAGTTTTTCTCACCTGGGCACCAGAACCAAGCGGGCGATGCCCAGCCCCGAGTATCTCCAGAGAGACGCTGACATTGATAGGATAGACATCATTTTGCCGTAGAAGTTGGGATTCGTATTGAAAGGAAATCAATCAGGCCTCAAGCGGTAAAACCTTGCAAAGCACGAGATGGACAATCGCGACGAGGGTGAGGTGAGCGAGGTGAGGAGAGCATAGCCGACGCGGAGGCAGCTTGATGTTGCAGTGAAAAGTGCCAGCCTCAATGCAACTGCAACGCTGTTGTATAGAGAGCCACCTGCTCCCCCCCTTCTGTGTCTTATCCCAGTAACGGCATATGCTGAGGAAGCACGCACCTCAGCTCGCGTTTCTTTCATCTGCTACTTTGGCCATCACGTAATCAGTTGGTCCATGTCCGTTGGCCTGAATTTGGCGTCTACCGTGTGGCCGCGTGGCTTGCCGCGAATGAGATGCCGGACGGACTCCGGTGAGGATTAGCAGTGGAAGATGCACACGTACCACTGCTCTATTCGGTAGCATGATGCTGACTCCAAAAACAAGACAATCTCACCTTCAACATCGTTGCATGTCGTTTCAACAGAGCCACTCCAATCTCCAATCTCCCCTTTGTTGTTTTTAGCAGCGACCGGCTCCCTATTGTATCACCTCAGCCCCGTGGTCTTGGGAAAGCCACGCCAGCCGGATCCAGCGGCGATGCGCCTCAGTACTTCGTCAGTGTCTCGCGTGGCAAGCCACACTAGCAGCCGGGCGGTGGACCTGCCAGCGTTACAGGTTAAGCAGCCTGGCGCGATTCCAAGTATGACATCAATCGCTTAACCTCTCCCCCCCAAAAAATCACCCATGAGCTCGAGGCTTGGGTCGAGGCTGCGCCCCCATCACCAAATGATTTGACGCGTGTGCTCTACTTCAGCCCTTGACTGCACTCGCTATTCCGGATTCAACCTTTCACTTCGTAATTTCGCTGGTCCGCAGCGCAGCGCGCGCCTCCAGCCTCGCAAGCAATGACAACGTGACGCATTTAGCCCTCTTCAAGAATCAATCGCCGAGCTTCCTGTCGCCGGCCTCGCCAAGGGTCAAAACCCTTCTTGGCCCCATACCCAATTGCGCAAGCTAAACAGCAAAACTCTTCTCTCCTCTTTTTTTTTTCGTCATTGCATTTCATAGCAGAGCGTGGGCAGTTTCGTTTTTGCTTCCCAGGGAAGCGGCCAGTCACTGATCATGTCCATCAAAATTGCGCTGGATAACCAGCCGGAGTTCTATACCAACCTCGATGCTCTCTCGGGCACGGTTTTTCTGACTCTGCCCAGGAGCGAGCAAATCGGCAGCATCGTCGTCAAGCTCGAAGGAGAGTCTGGCACAGCTTTACAGGTCCCCAGAAACTATGGCTACGAACCGGGCGTTACCAGAGTCAATCCACCACCGGGCCCTCCGGGCAGCATCGTGAGCGAGAACCATAAGATCCTATACAAGATTGTCAAGGTTTTCCCCGACGATTACTACGAGAGCTCGTCCAGTCCATATGGCGCCTATCCCCTCGATGCTGGACAGCACCAATTTCCTTTCAAGTTTAAGCTGCCCATCAACAATGCCTGCAGCAATCCCCAAGCCATGGCCAGAATTGGTGGCATGGGCGGTGTTGGAGGCTACGGACCGGGTGGCGGTCTCTTTGGGCTGGGCGGCGTCCGCGTCATGGATGGTTCGAAGCAGTTGTTTCTCCGGCACGTCACCGCGACTCTCCCTCCATCCCTGACTGGCTTTCCTATGCAAGCAGAAATCCGGTATTACATTAAGGTTACGGTTCAGCGGCCTGGGCTCCTGAAGGAAAACTGGCGCTACCAGATTGGCTTCAAGTTTCTGCCCATTGAACCACCACGGCCTCCCATTACCGGCCAGGAAGCGTTTGCTCGACGGCCCTTTTCCTTTCAGCAACGGACACAAGCTCAGAAGAAGCGCAATTCAATATTCAGCAGCAAAAAGGCCAATGAAGCTTTGGCGAATGCTGGCGGTGATGCCGCAACGCCGCCATCAGTAGAGATTTCAGCTCGATTGCCACATCCTTCAATCCTCACGTGCAACCAGCCGATTCCCCTCCGGCTCATTGCGAAGAAGCTCGTAGATAGCAGTGAACAAATCCATCTGATATCGTTCCAGATGGACCTGATTGGTGTGACGGAAATTCGTTCTCATGGACTGTTTCACCATAAAGTCAACCGCTGGGTGGTTGTCTCCTACACAGACCTCAGCATTCCTCTGTGTGCCCCAGGAGATGAAGTGGGCAAAGAATTGACGCTTTCAGATGAGCTCTGGAGAAATAGGCCACTACCCAACACAGTTGCCCCTTCATTCAACACTTGCAACCTTTCTCGAAAATACGAAATAGAACTCAAAATAGGCGTGTGCTGGGGGAAGCCAAAGACAGGCCCGATGGCCAAAGACCCCTTTACACAGCCTCAGACCATCTTTTTACCTCTTCACTTTGCAAACGTCAATATCTTTTCTGGCATCACACCGCCTGCTGAGTTGTTGGAAGCTGCTCGGAACACACGACCGGGAGAGGTGACCATTTCTCGGCCTCCTCGACTGCCTCCTCGGACCTCTGTCTCCGAAGCCAGCAACCCCGGTCCCAGTCCTGGTCCCGGTCCTGGTCCCTCTGCTAGACCACCCCAACGGCCGAGCCAACCATCCATGCCTCCAAGGCCTCCTCAAGATCCTCTGTATCCTCCACAGCTACCACCAGGAGATATTCCGGCTTATGAGGACGTACCGCCGCCAAGTTATGACGAAGCCATGGCAGAGAATTTATCAGGACCGTTTGACGGCTTGCGGCCCCGTCCAGCTTATAGCGGTGTAACGAATGAAAATGCGCCCAGCGAGATGCCTCCGGAAAAGAGATAGGCTCTCGTGATGAATACTTTTTTGTGTTTGGTTATTGCATGAGGGAAGACAGGGCTTGTAAGCGGAGAAGATGGAAGCGATGAAAAAGAAAAATTATTGGTGCATAAAGGATTGGGACCAAAATAGATTAGGGCGACTAATGCGTGCAAGAAATGATCTACTGATGTATATATATAATGTTAAATAATGAGCGGCCTTTTTGCAGAGCAGAAGGCGGCATATAATTTGCATGTGTATTCACAGCGGCATTACTTGAACCAGTGAAATCATAGATGGCTTGATTGGCATTGGCTTGCTTCTCTTGAGAATTATTTATATGCCTATTCAATAGCGTGCTATCCGTATTACCGCCAATGCGTGCGCCGGACAAGGAAACAGCCCCATCTGCGCTCATTCCCTATTAAGATGATCTGCGATATCAAAGTCCGTTGTTACAGTGACGTCAGCAGCTTTCACACGCTAAACGGCGTCTAGCCCACGAAGCTTCAAATCGCCTCGCAGAAACTCCCCTCCACAACAACCTTTTTTTTTTTTTTGGGACGCCTTGTATAATATCCTTACCTCTTTTATACAGAGCATGCTTTTGACTAAACCTCGAAAGCCATGACAAAATGGCATACCTACCGCGGCCCTCGCCTCTCGCGCTCGTTGCCGAATCTGCGGCCATCTTCCTCTTACCGATTCTTCAACACTGCGAAGCCAGTCCTACGGCCTAGTCATGATCCTCGCATTCGTAATCTAGGTAGACGTATACTTGACGATTATGCTATTATCCGCGACAATTACGGTATGCCTTTTTCCCTCTTCTTCTGGCGATGTTATTCTCTCACCGCAAAGAAGTGTTGTGTCTAACTTTTTTCCCACCTCCTGACACAGCAACGCCAAAACATCCCATTGTCCTAGCCCACGGCCTGCTCGGCTTCTCCGAGCTCAGAGTCTCAGCGCTTCTCCCTCCCATTGAGTATTGGCACGGCATAAAGCAGGCCCTCACCGAGAACAACTGCACCGTCATCACCGCCTCTGTTCCGCCCTCGGGCTCGATCGAGGAGCGCGCCGCCAAGCTCGCCGCCGACATCCTCGCGCAGACGGCCGCTTCCCTCGACACCCCCCGCGATGGCCAGGCGCCTACCGTGAACATCATCGCGCACAGCATGGGCGGCCTCGACGCGCGGTACATGATCTCTCGCTTGCAGCCCCTCGACATCAAGGTCGCCTCGCTGGTCACCATCGCCACACCGCATCGCGGGAGCCCCTTTGCGGATTACCTCGTCGAGCGCGGCGCCGGGCCGATCCACTTGCCCCGGCTGTACGGTATTATCCGGCGCGCTGGGCTTGGGACATCTGCGTTTGGGCAGCTGACGACGCGGTACATGAGGGAGGAGTTTAACCCGCAGGTGCAGGACGATGAATCGGTCAGGTATTTTTCATACGGGGCGGCGATTGACGAGCCGTCGTTGCTGGGGGCCTTTAGATTGCCGCACGGCGTGGTGAGCAAGGTTGAGGGCGAGAACGATGGGCTGGTCAGTGTGGAGAGCAGTCGCTGGGGGGCGTACAAGGGGACGCTGGTGGGAGTAAGTCATCTCGATCTGATCAATTGGTCGAACCGGGCGGCGTGGACGATGCGCGAATGGATGGGGATGAAGAGAACGTTTAACGCGGTGGCGTTTTACCTGGATGTGGCCGACATGTTGGCCAAAGAAGGGTTGTAAAGTTTTTTTGTTCTTCTTTGTTTTTCTACTTGTATGATTAATACCTGGTAGCATGTGGTAGACGGCTTGGCTTCACTAGAATCATAGACGCGCGCGGGAGGGGCGAAAGTAATTGAACAATAGGAAAAATGTATATAATCTTTATAATATGGTTAAAACTAGATTGTTGTATGAGGTATCAGGAGTATTAGAATATAGAGAATACAGCATCCTGTGGCCACGAGCACGAGCGCGCCTTCCAAAATCTCCGACACCAATAACTCACGGCCATCGAGCGGCCGATGAGAGAGTGCGAGCAGGTATGCATGCGTATATACATACTAGCCATCCGAGCACCCAATCAAAAGTATATCGCGCATATATGTTGACAAACTTTGACGACAAGATGACGATCTGGCTGGTGTTGCTCGTGGTCAGGTGAAAATATTATTCTTTGGGGCGGCCTGCTTGACGCGACGTGTCGCTGTTTATAACCACGCTGAAATGTCGCGCAACACCATTTCGCCATTTAACAATCACGGTCCATTACTGCGTCCCCTCTCCGTCAACACCCTAGTCCAACCCCCTCTTCCCCCAGCCTCAGCAAGGGCTCTCTTTCTCAGGTCGTCGTCTAGATCTGAGACTTGGATGCCCGTCTCTTGGCGCACTGCTTGTGGATGAAGAGACCAATGAGACCGACGGCAACTACAAGGTGGCGACGAGTTAGAAAGAGGACATGATGCTCGACGGCGGTGTGTGATGTTCAATCAACTTACCGATGAAGACGATGCAGAAGACGACAATGACACCAGGTTCTCTGGCGGCCCAGTTCTTCCGCTTGACCAGCTGGTTCAGGGCAACATCCCGAGCGGCGATGAGTTGCTTGTCGATGGCGGCCATTGTGTCTTGAGAGGAGAGTTTGCTTTGTCTGGAGAAAGAAGGCGAGTTAGTCTCGGGGTGTCTCAATGGTATTTATGTCTCAATGGGATCAAGAGTGTTATCCCAGGATGGGCGCCAGGGGGTTGAACAGGAAGCGGTAAAAGAGAACAGGGGCAAGGGTATTGTGGAAACCACCCCCATCAAATGCCTCAAAAAACGCAGCTTCCAATTGATGCCATTGAAATCCCAGTGTAAATCTTTTGCGAGCCGGAACAGGTGCGACGAATTTAAGCTTCCCTTGGCGCCGCTTTCAGAGATTGCGGTAGCCCCGGGTGAAGCTTAAAAAATGACGAACTGAAGCAGCGCCCCGGCTCAGACCAAAAAAAAAGACGTGAGATGACCAAGCCCCATTGAGAAAACGAGCGTCGAGCGCATCCGTAGATAATGTGATTGATTGAATGTGCAGTGGCATTGTATCCGAAGAGGGAAAGCGAAATTGGGAGCGGGTTTACCTCTTGGGTTGAGGACGACGTGAGGAAGAGAGAGGATGAAGGCAAAGGTCTGAAAAGGTCGCGTAAGTGGATTGCGCTGAGGTTTTGTTTGATGCGCGGGAGCTTCTGGGTACGGCAAGCCGGTAGGGAAAAAAAGTGGGGGAGGCACGTCACGGACCACTCGCTGGCAATTGGGAAAAGATGCGAGGCGAGGCAAGGAAAAAAAATGCCCAGGGGACCGGAATTGGAATTGGGGTAGAAAACTGGCGCTCTGACCTTTTTTTGAGTAAGTTGGCGAGGGCGGAAAAAAAGACGGGGTAGCCTGATTGTCGATGGGTAATTGACGATTGGCGAGAAAAGGCGACAGAACTGCTCTAGACAGACGAGACGACGGACGACGAACCAAGGCACAGACGACGAGAGGGTTGGAAGAGAAGAAGAAGAAGAGAAAAAGACTAAGGTACAGAGAGGGAGAGGGAGAATGGGGAAAAGAAAAAGAGAGTAGCCACCCTAGCGCCAAAAAACTCCAAGACATGAAAAAGCCACATGCGAGGAAATAGAAAGGGGAGCAAGGATAAACCGCCGGCACGGCGGCCGTCCCCGGCGAAACAAGCGATTAGTGTCGTCTCTTCACACCTGCGGAAACTGCTGAATGCTATCTACCACACCCTGGAGCGAGACAAATGCGCCCGGGCCGCCATCCTTTCGCAAGTCTTCCAGCAGCACGCTGGTTTGCGCATATAGCGTTTCCAGCGAAGCCCGTGATGACTTGCCAAGCGATGCTGAAATACATACCGTGTTAGAACGTGACTTGAACGGTAACGGAAACAATGAAATCAACTCAAAAAAGGGGGGCAAGAGTCTACACTCACATAGAATAGCGGAATTCAGCTCCTCGGCAACCGTCACGCGCCCTTTGCCATCCAGCAGGTGGCTGACTTGCGGCTCCTTCAGAGGGTTTTTGTATGCCACCAACGCCCAAATCTCGTTCAACGCCTTGCTAATTTCCTTCCTGGGATCGCTGGAATACTCGGCTTGTAGAAGCTGGCCGTAACTCAACATTTTAATTTCCAACTTTGCCAGCTCCGCTCCGTGATCCCCACCGTCCGTCTCCATGTTGTCTCCCCACCCATGGCCACCGTTGACATCCAAGTCCATCTCTTGACCGAGCTCGTTGCCCCTCTTAGCGTCATCCTTTATGCTGAATTCGGCAGCCTTTCGCACCATCTCGATAAACTTGCGACATCGTAGCTTAAAATATACCTGCTCGTGATCCCGGAGGACTTGCGGGTAATACGTGTTAGTGTACTTCAGTGCTTGATCTATATCTCCGTCAAGTATCGCTCGTCGAATCCCTAATCAGAGGCACCCCCCCGGTGTTAGAGTTTATAAGGTGCATAGCCACGGCAAGGGGCGGCATCAACTTACGTTGTCGGTTGTTCGCATCCTCATCGTCCTTTATATTAACGCCATCAACCGTCACGTTAGGATTCAGGTTCAAAGCTTCTTTTTGAACTTTCATGTCCTCCGCAAAAGCTCTTGCCGTCTCCACATAGCCGTCGTGTTGGAGGAACTGCAGTACCAGAGCCTGAATGAGATCCGTCTCATTCATACCCTGCTCAAGATTTGAAGTGTCTGTCACCTGAATGGCTCTCTGGATCGTCTCTCGTTGTTCCTATTTTACATCCATGTCAGTGCCGTTTCATGTATAATCACAAGGTAGGGGCGCCAAAAGGCAACAGCAAGATGATGATGTGCGTACATTCATCATATCATCGATATTATAGACAAAAGGTGCCTGCCCAAAGTTGACTAAAATCTCCTCGCTGTGCTTTTTTAGACTGACGGACGGATATAGCTTGCTCTTGGTGACATCTTGAAATGCGACTCCTTTAATGCGCACACGATTAGCCAATTCATGCAGACATCTACCGCGGACATGCCACAACCACCTACCTATCATCTGCCCATTCTTGGTGAAGAATGCTGTGTGATCCCGAAAGTTGACCCCGCAGCCGATAACGTCACCGGTATTGAAAACTGGTCCAAATTGTCTGCCAATGTTCTGGCCTGTGAAGCACCGGCCGTCGTCGCCATGGTAGCCCCAGGATTCCGGTTCCCAGCCGACAGGTCGAGATAGTGATGCAGTCTTGGTGGAAAATCCAACGGCAATGGTCGTGCTAGTGCTACAGTTAGCGGCGTCCTCGTGAGCGGCATGGCTGCCCTGATCAGAATCTACCACGTACTCGTCTCGTTTGCCCGAAATAATGTGTACTTCGTAATAATAAATTCCGCACTGAGGAGGCATGAAATGGTCCGCTCGAATAGCACTAGCCTCGTGATCGCGCTCATGATGGTTCTTGGGCCCGGTATACTTGAGCCCAAGGTTGTTTTGCATCACCTCTATCGACGACCACATGTCGCCTGTGTTCCAGTGTGTCGGCAGAGGCGCCAGATTGTCGTCGTCCTCAAACGGCGTTCTTTCCTGGACCGTGTGCGTTACTCCTCTATATGCGCCGTGGGGCAGCGTCGCCGCGCTGCTGCTGAGATCCTGCTCGTTCCCTTTGGCCCGCTTGACCTCCTTCTGAAGTTCCAACTTGGAATTGTACGCTTCCTCCAACTTTTGAACGTATGTCGATCCCTTCAAGTACGATGGCACAAAGAATCTTTCGTCCTCTTCCACGGGGGTTTTGGGATGTACGGCAAAGAACTCGAACGCTCGAGAAAAGGATGGAAAGGATGGCATGTTGTTGCCATTCGGCCTCCATAGGTAGGCCATGTCGCCGTGTGCTGCCGGATTTTCCATATCAGTCGAGGTTGCGGCCGGCGCAGGGCCAAGACGTAGCGTAGGATCGAGCAGCAATTCGCCGTTGGCGTCTAGTACGGATGTTCGGGAGGGATGCGTATAGAAATTGTAGCTGCCTCCCTCGCCGGGAGGAACGGAGGCGCGGGTCGACGTATACTGATGTTGTTGGTATTCGAGGGATTCACCAGACGATTCCGAGTCTGTGAAGCCAGATGAGCCATGCGGTTCCGGACTGGACATGACGGGGAACGGGGAGAGATGGGAAGGAGAAGGGCAAGCAAAAGGCTCGGGATGGGAGGGATTGGGGGGAGTCGTGCCTGGCAAGCGAGCAGCTCAGCTACTGAAGCTCGCCGACAAAAACCCCAGTCAACGCGCCAACTCGTCCCAGGTCCGGTCTCCTTGCACGAGCCGCGGGAGGGATGAAACGACGCGGGGAGTGGGATTTAATGCTCGATCACGGGGTGCGGCACGCAAGAAAGAATCCCGGCGGGTGATGTGCAGTATTAAAAAAAAAAAGGAAAAAATAAGAGAAAAAGGACCGGCGAGCACACGGTAGGGTTGCGGTGCAGCTCTGAGTATCGAGGGAGGGGGAGCGGCGACGAAGCGGGCCGACAAGCTCGTGGCAACCGCCTTCCAACGAGTTGGCACTGGAGCCAAGGAGGAGCAACAATGGCAAAAGGACGGTTGTAGAGAGAGAGATGAAGAGAGAGAGCAAAAAGACCTAGAAAATATCCTGGGTCGACACGCCGGCAGGGCTCTGGAGCATTGCAGTTGGGCGCCGTGTCGTGCTGGCGAGTGTCGTAGTTGTCATTGATGGATGGTCGGGTGGAGAAGCCGACTTTGCAGTGGTTGAGCCCGCCCGCCTCGCTGATCAAACCACGTCGATACGCTGTCATGCACGCTCTAGCACTATCACTCAGCCAGCACGGGTCTTCCAGGGAGCAAAAGGTGGAGCAGCAGCCGCGCGAGTGGGGAGCCGCTTGAGCCTGGAGCGGCAAATTTCTGGCGCCGCTAATCAGATGCTTTAGCAGCTTCAGGCTCTCTCTATCACGGGCGCATAGGCGGATTGAAAAGCTTCCGCACCCATCTCGCCGTTTTCCGAGCTTACTGCCAGCAGATTACGGAGTATTGCCCCTACGGCTAGCTAGTGGAAAAGCAGCAGCACAGCAGCACAGCAGCAAATACTAG
The DNA here is from genome assembly GCA_003012085.1 of Trichoderma brevicompactum. Taxonomy (NCBI): domain Eukaryota; kingdom Fungi; phylum Ascomycota; class Sordariomycetes; order Hypocreales; family Hypocreaceae; genus Trichoderma; species Trichoderma brevicompactum. The sequence goes on from PXNZ01000009.1 coordinate 31,076, forward strand.
TGTGCCATTTCCGATCAATGGTGCATACAAGGCACGCCTGTCGGCAACGCTCCCCGGGCAAGTGTGATATCACCGCATCTGTTGCCAACTTGGGGGCAAACACATAGCCTCGCTGGCGCTTGAACTTCCAAGGTTCTCTCTTCCATCATCATATTTTCGGGGGCGCAGACCTAACAAGGTACCAAGTACCACTACTTGGTACCTGCCCCGTAGGTACTGATACTGTCCATAACAATAACTTTTACGGCGCAGACGCTTACACGCCATGCCGCCTGTAAGGGCATCCTAGGCGGTAGATACGAGCGGTAGCAAACAGCACAGGGTGGCTTCAGCTCCTCGTCCAGCTCGCCAGCCACTCTCTCCACGCAATCATCAAGGCGCTCTGAATCCGGTATAGTCTGCTTATCATAATGACTAAGCGGTATGAGCACGCGATGCCCAACTTGAGCAGTGCAACTAATACTACCTTTTGCCTTCATACGGCGTTTAGAACATCACCTAGTTGCCGAGAAACGGCAGTTTTCCACCAAATCAAAGCATTCTAATTTTCCATCCCCCCCTGCCGCACGTCGCAGCATAAGTGTGGGGATGGCATGAGAAAGCCGAGAAAGGCGACCAACCGCCGGCGAAGCGAGCATGAAGGAAAAAAAAAAAAATTATGACTGATAATGTGATGCGCGCTCGGGGCTAAACGAGTAATGAATAGACTGAAACCAGGGCACAATATGCTGCTGCTGGCTGCTACCTGCCCACGACGCCACCCCATCTTGATAGCTTGAGCCAAGAAAGTGTGAACAAGTGTCGATAAATGGCTCACCCTCTGTGCGGTAAGCTGTCATCAAGCATGGAGCCGAGATTAGCTGAAGCGCGGCGGACGCTGCCCTTGATCTTACTGCTGCGCATTTGCATTGCGGATTAGAAATAGAAAAACTGGCTCGATTGATTGAAGGAGCCAGTCCAATGCTACCCAGGACTCTGCGCTCACTGCCTCACCGCGATGATGCCGACCGATTGCGTCGGCATGAGCGTCTTGGATAGGGCCATGTTGCTACGTTGATTGTTCCAGATCAGAGACATTGGATCGCACAGGGCGATTCACACAGCACACATGTCGCGTAGCACGGCTGCTTTGCCGCGGTCGGGCATTATTTAAACCAGAGCAGTGACTTTGTTGCATATAGTTATCAGACTTGACTTGGAAAGAGAGGCGGAAATAAATATTGCATCTAGATAAAAAAAAAACGACGACAAAGAAAAAGAACTTGTATTGCCCCAGCCGGCCAACCTGTCTACTCTGAACCCTGAGTATACCGTTACATACATGCAATTTCGCCGACAATGATCCCGATACTCCAGCTTGCGCAAATCCTTCGAGGACCGGCAGAATGTCCTCCCAGCCAACGCCAGCGACAGCAATGTCGCTATGTAAAAAGACAGGTTATTATCATGCTTCCCGAGTTTCCGTCTCCGGGGCCGATGAAACAAAAGATTAGAACCCGAGCCCAATTTTTTTTCTAGATTTGGAACAGACCGTGCCAATTGTGTGGCACAGAAAAAAAAAATGAAATGATATGAAGAACATTTGCACCTTACGATGCAAGGTGAAAGAAAGAAACTTTTGAAGCGAAGCGCTATGATGCCGCCACTACAGCGATGGGTGCTGGTGATGAGGCCTGGATGCTGGGTGCGCTTTGCATCTCGACGTCAGCACCGCTATTGCTGTTGGAAACGCTGTTGCCTTCGTTTCCGTTTTCTTTGTTCTCTTTGTTGCTACCCTCGGCAGAGGGAGCAGCAGAGTCTTCAGTTCCAGATTCAGGATTGGTCCGGGGAGGAGCAGTCCATCGTGGAATTTCCCAGACAACTCCAGTGAAGCTCTTGAGTCTGAAGCCACCTTTAGCCCACTTCCGACAAGGCTTGCCAGAACGATCGAGGGCACGGAGTCCTGCGTTGATGGCACCCTGATTTGCCTTGGGGCCAAGTTTGTGGGCAGACGGGCGAGCCGCCGCGCTGCTGTGGTCGATAGTACCGTCCTCCCTGTATGGGTTCAATTAGATTAGCATTCTGTTTATAGGTGGCGGTTGTTGAATGGCATGTTAAAGACTTACAATCGGGGCTTCTTCTTTGGGCCAGGCTTGCCTCGAGGTTTGGGGATCCCATCTATGGTGCCATTCGCAGCGGCCGCGGATCGCTTGACTCCCTTCTTCTTCCCTCCCTCGACGGGAGGTCCCATTGGTGTCGGAGCAGGTGTGCCTTCGGCAGCCGGGGTGGCAGCATTTGAGTCGGATGCATTGTCGCCGTTAGAGATGGACGTAGACACAACCAGCGCGTTCGGACTGGCCGGCGACTCCTTGGTCTCCAAGTTCTCCTTGGAGCTCTTTGACTCTGGGGATTGAGACCCTTCTTGGACAGCCACAGAGGGAAAGATGTCGCGTAACAGGGCCGGCGGCACGCTGAGGGTAACGAGCAGACCGTGTTTAGTCGCCGATTTGCGTCGGCCGTCGGCTGCCTTGGCGGAGGGAGGCATCGCGTCTGGTCGAGGAAATTTTTTAAAGAGTAGCAGGCAAGCGGACAAAGGCGGCTGGGTCAAGGTTTGGCCCTGTTGATGGTGCCGATGGTCAGGCGGTCCGACGATGATGTGATGGCCGACGGCGATGAAGGATTTTGCGTTGGCAATGGCACGGTGGCAGAGCGATGCTGACGATGCACGGTGGTGATGGCAGAGGGTTGGTGATGATGGAGAGGAGCAAAAAAACGGAGGATGACGGGAAGGCCGCGCAGGTTTTGTGGTGGTGCTCTGAACCACGGGCGATGGGCTAATACCTAAGGTTGGTGGTGATCCGGCGTGGTGGTCAGGGGGTCTGGGGGCCTTGCGTGGAGCAGCAAGCAGAGAGGCAACTCTGGAACTCTGGACTATATTAGCAGGCCGGCGGTGATAGTCTCATGTCATGAGCGCTGGTGCATCACGGGCGGCGAGGGTTTGGGGAGGCGAGGGGAGAAAAAGAGGCGGGAGGCGGAGGGATTTTCATTTTCTGGGGTGTTGTCTCGTAAGGTTCGGGGCCTTGGTCTCATCCTCATTTTTTTTTCGGGCCAGAAGGGCGGCGGCGCACAACGCAAAAAATCGGGCAGCCCAGAGGTTTCTTGTTCGTAGCTGGCGCAGATGGGCCAGCAGGACCGTGACGCTCCAACACCAAAGGGCGAGGGGTGGAAGAAATTCAGGTGCCGCGCTTAGTGTCGACCCTAAACCGGACTAGCGCGCAGGGCGGTCCAATCCGAAAGGGGGCCTTTTTGGGGGGAAAGCTCGAGCAATAATTTTTTTTCGCATTATTCGAGCCTCCGGCTGGCCAATCACGAGCTAGTCTGGCTAGCCCTGCGAACGGACTTGGAAAGGTTGGGCTTGCGCTCAGCTGATAGGCCGGCAAGCCTTAGGTAAGCAGGGGTCTGGGGCATTCCTTTGTACCTTTGTACCTTTATCATTGGGCGCAACGCACGATATACTTGGGTACCTGATACTACCTTGCGCACACGAAACAACCTTGGAGAACTTGGCCTTGGGCCTCCTCTCGCACTTCTTTCTCACCACGCCGCCAAAAACGGGCTTATTCAGAAGCCCATCGCCAATTAACCGAAGCCGGCGTCCCGCTGGCAATCCAACATCGCCTCCCGCTTGTGTCCGAATCTCGCTTTCGGGAGTTATTTGTTCGCGTATGCTCCTAGGCGGACACGAAATTCACGTACTACCGTTGCTTCTCGTCAAGCCTCAAAACGCCCATCTTTAAGAACGCAAGAGATTAGGAAATTCAGCCGGTTCCATCTCCATTGCTGCCAAGATTTTGCGAATAATGGTCGCAGCGCTATGAGGCTTTAAAGCGATCATCTAAATTAACTGCCCGCGCCATTACTGAACTATCGAGGCCCATTCGCCTCCGTACAGTGTTTTTACGTAGCCAGATGCTTTTCATCTGAAAGGCTTTATTTCGGGATGGATCATCTTCTGTGTCGCCTGCGACCAACTTACCGAGGTACTTGGTACCTCCTCGCAAAGCACAAGTGCATATAGTAGTACCTATTCTTTGATGACTTCATCCATTCCACTGGCTTCCACTGCAAAGACCGAACTTACCGACGGCTTCTCACCCCTTCTCCATCATGCAAACCACAGGAGAAGCCAACGTCATCTGATGTGCTGAGTAATTCTTTGGCGAAGAGTCTCTTCAATTTATCCGGTCGTGAGCATGAGGCAACATATCCTCAAACTAGCATAGAGCTCAGGTGTCTTTCAGTAGGGGGTTGACGATTTGACCACTGTACTAAGAGATCTATGCAGTATCGATTTACCCAAACATCAACCTAAAGATGCCATCCAGATCTTCGCAGCTGGAATGCCCTAACTTCTTCCAACAACACCATGTTTTTCAGGTCAGTGAATTGTGCTTAATGCATGTTTCTCTGTCTAGAGTTATTTCCATAGTGGGCCACCAATTTCGTTTGTCTGCGGGTGAATGGTCTTAGGACACGATTAGGAAACAAGTGTATATTCAGCATGTCTACATGCGAGCTTTATTTGTATAACTGCTGCTATGGGAATAAATGAGGAGCCAGACAACTCCTCTAAAATTATCATAGCGGCGTCAGGGACGCTGAGCTCTATCAAAAAGCACTAGATGCTCTCTGTATACAAGGCGATAGAACCAGGTTTGAACCACGCACGCCGCATCTCCTGCAAGAGCCAGAGAGATACATTACATCAAATATATCACATCTGAGGAGTTTGGCTATTCGTGAAATGGCTGAAGCTAATGTGATAGCGAGGCTGATCCAAGACCAAATACAACACTAAGTTGCCGTGAATGGAGAGCTGGTGTCTGCAATAGAGATTTATCTCGTGAAGCAGTAGTTATTATGCCACAGAACTTTTCTATCCATCTAACTAGAGAAAGCCGTTGGCGGCCTGAAGATAATTTAACTTTATATTCTCCAACGATTGGCCACTATCGACATTGGATCTCGAGGGATATAATGAGCAGGGTAGGTATATATGGTATCTGTTCTTAGTCCTCAACATAGTTTACAAAGTACCTAGAGCCGAGCACGACAAATAGAGTAGACCAAGTTTCGCCTGTGAAGGAGAAATACAAAATGTTATTGTCTATATGAAGTAAACCCCGTGCGGTGTTGATGTCTACCAACAGGCAGATTATTTTCCAGACCGACAAGTCATTGCGCGTTTGGCGCAACCTTTATATAATCAATCCAACACCCTTGACCTATTGAGGAACAGACGGAACCCGTAGAAGTAGAATAATCATTGGCGTTCTCGTTGAATGTAAAGTCATTTTTTGATATGTACTTGTGGTAGAATAGGAAGAAAGATGGCATCAGCAATTGTAATAAATCCGGTCGATATTTCTCATAAATGCCATGGTATTCTACTGGCATGGACTAAAGAAGAAAATCTCGCACCTAATAGACTGTACCAGACGACTCAAATCTTGGATTATACGAATAGAGTCCTGATAGAGATGTGATGATGTAGCTGTAGAATGCACACGTTAGGCTATCTGTATGTGCACCATAAAACAAGCAGCCGTCGCTTCTAGTTTTAGAAAAAGTGGTTACAAAGATTGTTTCATCAGAGACATTGTTTCATCAAATATCCCGTTGCGGATAACTGGAATCCAAATGGCACGCAACAATAGACTTGGTCGCCATCGCAGCCGTTGGAATGTGTTGCTCCTCACAACGACCCACCTCTCTCATCAAATATATCAGGAGCACAAATCCTTTTCATCAGAATACGACCAAGTTAATCCATAGCAACTGCTTCTATATTTTTGTAAACTTGCAACGACATCGCCATGGTTCTCCTCGAGCATCTTCCCCTCTTTGGGCTTGCCTTCAGCCTCGCACATCACAACCACGGAAGAGCTGCTCACGATCATCCCGCGCTTTTAAATCATAAACCCGTTCCCCAAATCTCCGATGGCGTATCCAGGTTTCATCAGGCTCCCAAGATGCTTGCCGCGCGGGCATCCGACGAAAGCCACGAAACCACAATCCAAGTTCCCCAGCACCATTTGCAGAGCATCCTCGACAGGATCAAATCCCTCGAAGAAGAAATTTCCAACATGATGTCTTCCAGAGCTGACTCCTCTCTAGGGTTTGATTCCACGCCTGCGAAATACGCCTCCCAAGATCCCAACGACATTGAGTTTTCCAAGGCTGCTTTGGCGGCCATCAAGTCCGAAAGACTGGTAGTAACTACACGGCAAGAGCCAAAGTCTACTCCAGCGTGTAAGTATCCATCTAAGAAAGTTAAGTTGGCTCAGGGTTTTGATCAATCTTCTAGCTGCCGTCATCGGAGGCTTGTTCAAAGAGGCCACCAATAATGTAGATGCTCCAGCAGTGTTGGATGGGAAATTCACAACAACCATCACCTCAACGACTCAGGTCACACGGACGGTCACCATAGTGCCAACAAGGGTACTCACGCTGACCGAGTTCCAAACCAACCATGCAAAGGTGAGTCCCAGATAATCAGGTCAAAGGAGCTATTGATGCGAACCCAAATTAGGAAAGCAAATTTAAAGCCCTGATTCCCCTTTCCAAAGGGGAGTCTGCCTCGAGCCCTCCGAGGACCATCTTGAGAGATGATCGCATTGCTCAACAGCTCAGCTCGTCATCGGCAGACGTCGAAACAGAATCAAGGCGTCCCCAAATCACCCCCCACGGTTTCAATGCTTCGGCAACATTCCACCATGCGCCGCTGTCAGCTGCACCAAGTGGGTTCAGAACAATCCGGAGGGTTGTTTAATCCGCGCGGAGATGGGCGGATGGAAGTTTAGAAGGGAAATTCCTGGTCGGATAGTTTGGGAAAAGCAGGATATGAAATACTGGCGTTTGGGTTGGCATCTTTTGTGTATGCATATTACGACATGTACGGAGTATCTGTCTTTCTCTCTCTCTCTCTCTCTTCTTCCTGTTTTTGCAACACATACTATCAAGGTAGATCTCAATGGGAAGAAAACTTTTCACCTGCGGAGATGCTCATTTTCCCTCCCACGCTTCGCATCCAACCCACAGGTCTCAACGAACGAATCAAAGCTTTTCCATTAATCAACTCTCCCCCCATCCCAATCACCGACTCCCGAAACAGTCTTACGCCTGGGTTGTCTGCTTGTACGAGCCCCGGAGGGCGCACCGGGGGTCTCACGGAACCAGCCCACTTTTCGAGATACCTCTGGTTTGCGCCGCGGACGTGCTCAGGCTGCAGGTACCTGGCTTAGTAGAGAGGACAAGGGCCGGGTCCGATCTCGTTGTGTGGCCGGAATCATTCCGGCCAATGGTCCAGTAAAATGGCCGGGCAGTATCGGTAGCCTGTGGGGCGAGTCCTGATACAAACCGGCCCCTCCCCCACAATAAGTCGAGGTTGGCTTACACCAAAGATAGGCGGGCAGAGACGGCACACCAGCCAAGACGTTGCAGGACCTTATCGCGGCTCGATGTCTTACTATTGTTCCAGCCAACCCCTGACCAACGAACGGATGATTGTAGAGTCTGGCAGCAACTGTTGATCAACATTGATAGTCGTGTCATTGCCATTGCCCATAAAGAGAAACTTAAACTGCCTATTTCCTATTATTGTGGCATAAGTTTAAAGTGACAGTGCGCAACACTATGCGTATAGGCCGACAAAGCCGACCACACACGGTATGGCATGCCCTCTCTCCAATCCTCCTGGTCATGCTACCCCCTTACTTGCCCGGTTGTCGGTGTTGGGACAAGAGATAACGGCTCCTGTTTGTTTCTCTTACGTGAAGTCTACGCATTAGCCTCCGGACACCTTCCTCTAACAGAGACAAGGGCGGTCTCGACCCGCCCGCGTTGCCGTGCATCGTGACCTCATCCCCACCCGAGTGGCCGGAATCCATTCCGGCCACCGGGTACTTAGGCGGCGGCGCGGACCCGGACTGGCGATGAATGCTCCCCCGATACTCTCAGACTTCAGAGCGAGTTTCCTCTTTGCCACCCGCCTTCACTACCACTCTCTGGCATCGCAGCCCTGCCGACTGCCTCCCAGTCCGCCAGCCCCTTATACACCAAACACTTATACACATCCCACATTACACCATCCCCTTTTTATACAAACAACATCCTCATCTGCACAATGGGTTCCCTCACCACCAGCATACCTCCTTTCGAGGTCCTCACAGATGCCCGTCCTGATGACAACTCCCTCCCTGCCTTCCTGGTGTCCACCACCAGAGGCTTCCTCCCCCGTGCAGACCCCATTGCCACCCTGCCCAAGGAGTTTGATGCGCTCGAGTCCATCCTCCAGCGTATGCCCGTCAAGACTCTGTCTGGCGAGCCTGGCCTTCTTGCCCATGGCAAGCTCGGTGAGGAGGTTGACACCAACTTCCCAGATCTCACCGATGCGATGGAGCTGTACAAGGGCAACCTGCCCCTGATGAATGCCCTCTACCGAGACTACTCTTTCCTTGCCTCGGCATACCTTCTTGAGCCTTGCCACGAGCGTTTCCTCAAGGGCGAGGGCTATGGCTTGGGACGTCAGACTCTTCCTAAGAACATTGCTCGTCCTATTGCCCGATGTGCCGAACTGTAAGTCATGTCATTAATGCATTGTACCCCCATCATGTTACATATATCAAGAGTGCAAGCGTGCTGACCTCGTTGTTTCATAGCACCGGTTTCATGCCCTTCATGGAGTACGCTGGCTCTTATGCGCTCTACAACTACCGCCTTGAAGACCCTTCCAAGGGCTTGGAGTATGACAACATCCGCCTCATTCGTGCCTTTGAGCATGGTCTTGACCCGACCTCCTCTGAGGCCGGCTTCGTTCTCGTCCACATTGACATGGTCAAGAACTCTGGCCCCCTTGTTGCCGCCACTGTCCAGTGTCTGGAGGAAGCCTCCAAGGCCTCCTCTGGCCTCGGCTCTGTCGAGGAGCGTAGATCGTTCAATGAGGGTCTCTCCGGCATCGTCACTGCGCTGAAGAAGATCAACGCTGTCATGGAGACCATGTGGGGAAAGTCCCGTCCCAGAGACTACACCAGCTTCCGCACTTTCATCTTTGGCATCACTGCCCAGTCCATGTTCCCCAACGGCGTCGTCTATGAGGGCCTCTTTGACAATAAGCCCATGTCGTTCCGTGGCGAGTCTGGCGCCAACGACTCCATGGTTCCTCTCATGGACAACTTCCTACAGATCCCCATGCCGGACACCCCTCTGACGGCTATCCTCAACGACTTCCGTGAGTACCGCCCTAGCAACCACAAGACCTTCCTGCAGTACGTCAAGAGCCGCTCTCTGGATCTGGACCTCAAGACCTATGCCCTGGGCTATAAGGGCGAGCCCACCTCGGAGGAGCAGACTGAGCTTCTCCGTCAGTCTCGCAGCTTGTGGATCCAGGTCCTCAACGAGGTGCGAGATTTCCGCTGGCGACACTGGTGCTTCGCCAGAGAGTATATCCTGAAGCAAACCTCCCATCCAACTGCCACTGGTGGCAGCCCCATCGTCACTTGGCTCCCCAACCAGCTGGAGGCTGTGCTGAAAGAGATGGTGGACGTTCACGAGAAGACCAAGGGCAAGCACCAGAACGGCCTGGGCACGGTTGCAGAGGACATCATGGAAGCGGCCCTGCGGCAGAGAGATACTCTACGCAAGGAGGTGGACAAGTTTTGCGCCGAGAGAGGCGTCGCGAGGGGGTAAAAGGACGGCGAGCGAGGAACGAACTTGATTTAAAAAAAAAAAAAAAGGTGGCCTGTTTTGGTAGGAGGAATTTGGATTATACCAGGTTGGAATTTATTGCGCTTTCACAATGTATGAGACTCTCGGAAGTTGTATGATAGCATGGTTACATATTTGTGCCATTGTGTGTGTAAGCTACCTCAGTAGTAGTTAGCAGAAATTGAACTTTTGAACTTTGACGTTGAGGATGCTCTTTGCGTGGGCACGCCGTCTGGGCACGTGTAAGCACTTGCTCCTAAATCGCCTAACACACTCGGCCCAGACGGGCATTTCGGTGCACCTATTCCCAAAACCCACACAACACCTGAAAGGGTCTTCCAAAAAAGCACTGCGAAATTCTCCCATTCGACACGCCCCATCCATCCATCCATTCGTCTCGTGAGCACCGCTTAGGGCAGCCTCGGGGCGGGGGAGACGAGCGAGACAGACGCCCGTTCATGCATAATAAATGAAAGTCGCATCCACTCGTGGGCATCCATGCTCCGACGCATCCACTCGATTTGTAGAGACCGCCCACAATCAGCATCGCCGTCCATTAAGCAAAGAGGTGTCGGCGCACAATTTGACCGAAGCAGAGCGAATACGCCAGTTTAGTTGCTGAGGATTACGCAGCGCTGCACACCGCATCTCATTGTATCGCATCCAAAGCTGCTGTGCGCTCCACGGCCATGTGGCACCAGTGTGCCCTTGTTGGCTCTTTATTTAGACGGGCAGCCGATGGATGCTAATCTGCAGCCCGTCGCTTTTTTTAAAAAATGGTGCCTTTCTAGATGAGGATGCAGAGCCCGGGATGGGGTCGCATGATGCAGGGTGGATGAGCCGCTGATATCGGGGCAATCGGAGTCTTGTTAGTTCGTTGCTGTCATCCATCAATCCTTGCACGACAGGACACGAGGCTGCGTGGAGCAGCTGCAGAGGTGAGATTTCACCTCTCATCTCCAATCATCAATTTATTTATTTATTTATTTCTTCCTTCTTCTACTTTTCTACTCTCTTTCCGGCCGACAGGAGCTTTGTTGGGAGGACCCGATAAGCCTCGAGTCGCATTGAGAAAGGGAAGAGAAAGGATGCAATTGTTGCCGCCCAACCACCACCAAAGATGAGGCTCCTCCTCATGCTCACGCTCTCCGGCCTGGCCATCGCCAGCGCCGCCAGAGATAGATACGCTGCTCTCCAGATTGTACCAGATGGTTTGACGCCGCGATACTTTATCGATAAGTCGCATCCGCTCTTCAAGCGCGCAGGATCCTGCGNNCACTTCCTCCTCCTCCTCCTCCCGCTTCGCCATATCCAACTACACGGCTGATATTGCCGCCTCCCACGCCCCCTCTCCCTCATCGCATAATCTCATTTTGCTAATCTCAAACCCTCGCCCGTCAGGTCTCGATATTGGTCATGGGGACCGCTGCTGCGACAACAACAGCTACTGCTACATAAACACCTCCAACGACCCAAAATGCTGCGCAATCGGCCAGCCCTGCACCTCCGACAATCCCTGCCCTGCTACCGCCGTCCGCTGCACCGTCACACGCACCCTCACCATCACCAGCACCACCGCGAGGGCATCAGCATCCAGAACCACCAGCACAACCGTCATAACGGGATGCTGCGGGCGCGCCTGTCCCCAGACGAGCTTCTACCTCTGCCCCTCCACGCTCGGCGGTAATTGCTGCCCGTTTGACTCCAATTGCCAGGCGGGCGGTGGCTGCGTCTCTACAAGGACGCAACCTCCCCCCGGACTCACTCCCGCGGCCGAGGGCTGCACCACGAACCAGTTCAGATGCGCCGACGGCAACGGGTGCTG